>UNPT01000246.1:0-75685 GCA_900536445.1 Hymenoscyphus occultus | reverse complement strand
TTTATGTCTTCTTTAACACTTCCTGTTTCTGTACAAGGGTTAGCCCAACTGAGGGCTCTCTCTTTAGCTTGATCTTTGTAGAATAGTCTCCCATTCTACCCCCTTGACCTCTAGGGTACCCCCCTAGTGTCCTTTGCCCTACTTAGGGATGTTTTAGAACGTAGCTTCATAGGGGCTAGTTGCATTCGCCGGACGTTAAATAAATTTAAATTAAATTAAATTAAAGATGAGTGGATAGATCCACTATTATGGTACATGATATTCAGCATATGATACATGCCCACTCTAAGCCACTTTCCCAGGGCTGTGAATCAAAACGATTCTTGGTTGTTCTTCAAGGTTTGAGGGTCCGCTGAGTAGGTTCTCTAGATTGGACCCAGATGACTCGGTAAATCGTGTTGGGGATGAGCTTCCAGCTTCAAAGAAAATAATGATGCATGTTCTATTTTCAGACTATTCATTACTAATTGATACAACCAATATGCAGAGATTGCTGTAACTGTGTTCAAGTACTATCCTAAGTAAACAATTAATCCCCAAAGATAGAAATAAAGGCGCTGGAAAAAAAGGAATATGATAATGAACATATGATTCATGATTCATCGCACCTAAAATGAATTATAAGAGTATAGCAGACCTGATGTCGGACCGTCCAAGCCACGAGAAGGTGTTGGTTAATCTCAGTGAGAGTAGTACTTTCCTACACATGTACCTAATATTACCCTCTCTTTGTTGCCTATTGTGATGTTATGTTAGGAACCAACATTAGAGAAAGACAAAGGAGTATATGAGTAGCTTAAATGTGACTCAGAACCCAAACCGCCACATTATTCACAACATCCTGTTATATGAAGGTATAAATTGGGCGCTCAGATTGACCTGTTTTCCTACTTTCTTTTTGACTTACTTCCGCGAAAGCGCTGAGCTTTTGACACAAAAGGCTAAAAATGGCATTCAGAAATAAATTCATCGTCTATGATCGCGAGGGAAAGTATTATCTTCAAAACAATGATCAAGCTAGTCACACATATCTACGGGTAAGGATTCTAATTTGACTCGATAACTATACTCCAAGAGTAATGCTGACAACCCGAGGACTAAAGTGTTGTATAAACTGCGAAGAAGTGCCAGTTGAACCTACAGAAACTACCTGCGTCTACTGTCTTGGGGTAAGGAGAAAATGCTGGATGAAACCTTCGAGCTTGTGGCTAATCAATTTGACAGCCCCCTTAAGGCTCCACGTCCAGGCGACGATATGAGGGAAATGAAGGTCATCGCGTTCAAGAATACGCCGCAGAAGCTTCTACTCGAGCGCACAATTTTCCTGAGCGACAACGACGATTTGGAAATGGTCCTGAACCTGTCTATCGCGGATCCCATCCTGCTCCTCATAGCGAAGATTACATCACCGCGGAAAGTAGCCATCGAAGTCGAAGTGACGTTTATGAGGCGCAGAATTTCTCTCCAAAGCAGTCATATTCCAGCTGGGAAGAGGAAAGGGATAGAACAAATTACGACTCGGAAAATGATGACCGGCGTCCGACCCCATCTGAGCACTTCAAAAGAGAAACGGATACTGAAAGTACTTGTAGCCGCATTTATGGTACCGTTTCCCCAGCCCGCTCAGTTACAACATCCTCTCCGGCAGCCTCGACGAAGCTCGGTGCCGATGATGATCTGTCTTCTAGACCTCTGACTCCCGAAAAAGAGGTCTTGTGCGAACGAAGTTTTCAAAATCAGGATTTTGAAGACAGGGATATAGGCGAGAATCCTGAGTACCTGTACGTCAAGAGATTAAAAGGTATGAAATTCGTTAAACCACGGCTCAGGATGCAGCACGAAAAACCCAAATTTTGGAAAAGTCAAAAATACCGACAGCATTTTGACCAATCTCATGGCACCCATTCGGGGAAAAACTGACCTTCTGCGACAGAACGATTCGCTACTTCCTCAAAAGACATAAATGAAGACATAGAACTAGGACAAGGGAATCCCTTTGTAAGTTACGAAACTTGTCACAATCATATCAAAAAACCCAGGTGTCTTGCTGGTGGATGCCATGAGGTAACTCGCGACATCAATCGTCTGAAGATCGCCAGTCATATGCAGCCGAGATATATCCTTATTTCTAACGTTTCTTAGCAGCATCGACAGAGAATGTCCTCGAGAATGACCTCCAATCTCGCCGAGAGGGACATGCACGGTAGTGAAAGTTATTTCGAGACTCGTGGCGATCCGTATGCACCAAATTCGAGTCATTCTCAGTTGTACTCGGATCACTTGAGATTCACAGAATTCTCCAATGGTCAAGGTTCTTCCCGAAGGCGTATAATCACAGAAAGCTGCCAAGTCCGAACTTGTGAAAACTATGAAGCCGAGTGCCTCTGCTCAGAATGCCAAGTCCTTGTAAGCGCACTCCCTGCATGCTATATGATTCAACAGCGCACTGATTTCATGGCAGTACCCCAAGTTTGCCCGTTTATTTAATGTAGAACCTCTTAGGAGATATTAGATGTACTCACGAATGCGAGCCCAAGCCCCCAGAATACACCCGAAGTTTCCACCTAGCAACCAATCAGACCACGCCGCTTAACCAAAACCCCACACAAATCACAAAACAATCTTAATATCCCAAAACAAGACAGCCACCACCATCAAAACTGGTAACCTGCCCGCCTGGCCCAGTCAGTTAGTGTGTGCTCACCCATAAGCGCCGTACACAAAACCTGTTACCCTTGCCCGAAAAAATATCCAGGTACGTAAGATTTCTATACTTAGATAATACCCCTTGAAAAATCCACTATGTGTGCTATATGTATAGTGGGTTTGTCCTAAGAGGAGCCCTCCTAGCGCCGTTGCGCCGGAGAACCTAAAGGTTTTGTCTTTTTTCTTTTTTGCTGGTATTTCTTGCTGTTGTTTATTGGTGCGGCAGGATAATTGTGTACAAAAATCTAATTATAGTTTTTGTTTAGTACTATTATTCGCGATACTGGAAAAAAGAAAGTAGTTCCACCAGGATAATGGGCGTCTAGGTTAGGGCTCGTGGATAAACTCAGTGTTTCTGGCATTGGAGAATAATAGCTTGTGGATTACCTGAAGTCATCCTTGTGGTGATTAGCAATTAATTGCTAGTAGTGGTACAGCTTTGAGCGCTATCTCTCTACCTATACATAACCATAGCTCATTGAATTATTGCATGGATTTTAATAGACTCAAATATTCAAATTAATGGTGTTTTAATGTCTTAGAACCGCCGCGACAATAATACAGAATCAAAGGCACTATACGGATTGCCCGCCTGCTCCGATAATCACCATCTATTCCATTAAGCAGATTCAACACCGACAGGCTTATCTCCTCACCTTGCCGCTAAACCCCCTTGAGACCCCCTCTACCCAAGCTTCATCCCTTTATAACCCCAAATAATACAACCAGGTTTAACTGAGGATTAGAAAGTGAGGTGAATAACAAGGTGAAGCGGGGGTATTAAGCGAATGATTAAATCACGTTTTCATTCATTTCGCACTTCAATAAGGAATCATACTGGGTGAGATATTAGCTACAGGTCTTGCTAGTTCTTGCAAAGCATTCAACTTCAATTAAGGAAATAAGAACACTCGCTTAACACCCTGTGCCACAAATCTCATCGCTTTAGCATCCAGTACATACGAAACATGATAACATCATTTGCGCTCTGTCTAATCTTTCACTGCCATACCCCTCCCTTCATAATAAAACGAGCTACTAGTAGGTCTGGTGGGGTAGGAAAACCTCTAGATCGGCTTCTACAAAAGTACCAAAAGCAAAGCTATGCATACGGAGCCTCTAAGCTCTTTTACTTATTTATTTACATATACAGCTTCTGATGCAATGTCTCATAATATGCTTAAAGGATGACTAACAAGATAATATACTCTGGTTTGCGGTGAAAACAGAAGCTCTACAAATTTCTTCCATAATTGGTTAGAAGATATATTGTCGGTATAATATAATCGAGTATATTCACTCGATTATATGCTATACCCGATCAGGCAACTACACTCGATTAGGTAGCTACACTCGACCGTACAGGGGTAGGGCTTGGCACCACTATATAATAGTGGTGCCCTAGCCTACTACCTTTGCTCAGTATCGAAGTGCATCAACAATAGGAATAGTCTAATACTAAGGTTTAGCCTCTTCCTGTATTGCACCTCATATTTGACAATAAGTCAAACCAACATATATAAAGCTAACACAAATAGCAATGCTGAGTATATGAATATAAAAAGCCTACCACATGTATGCTATTTAAAACAACTAGACCTTAAATGTCCCAAGTCTCCAGAGCACCCCTCCCACTATGTTTAAACTCCTCATCCTCTCGAACTAGACTCTTTCTCTCTTTGAAGAGCCGCTGGTCCACCCAGTTACCGTGGACCTGAGCTTTCATATGAAAAGGCAGTTGAATGACAGCAATTGGCTTGTGAAACTCCCGAGTGTCAACAATCACCACCTCGCACAAGTTGGTCGTTCGCCTCTCAACCATAAACATCACCCACCCATCACCTTCCGGGGCGTTGTCAGATCGTGGGATGAAGACAGGCTCCTGCACACTTGCGTCTGGCCCAGAAAAGTAATATTCAGTCTTTCCCGTCGATTTATGATATTGCGCCACCCCGTCAAGCCTTTGCAGAATTGTTCCATCCTCCTCTAAATCAGATTTGACATCACGATGCTCGGGGGGTGTTAAAACGTTCAACCAAGCTATATCATACTTCTTAGAAAGAAACCGCTCATCGATACGAGGGAATTCAGCTGGACAGTCCAAAACGGTTTCGGACTTCGTGACTGTGGTGTCTGTGGGTTGGTTGAGGTCAAACGTAAAGCGCACCAAGTCGGCTTTTGCGTCTAGAGCAGGTGTCCTGTTTCCCGGACAGAGTTAGTCAACTTATTTGGTCAAGATACAAAATAGTTTTTGCTGAATCCTGAACCATGAAAGTAGAAAGGTGGGTTTCCAAGGGTTCAGCTTACCTCCCGTCATCCGTTGGAAAGAATGGAAATGCATTGTCGTGGACCTGTGCAAAGATAGTCAGCCAAAATATCTTGATGCCCCACTTTTCCCCCAAGGATGCTGAATGCTTTAACAGCTTACTGGAACTTACCCTTGTGGTTTCCAAGTAGAGCGTACTTCCGTCGTCGGACTCCCAAGCGCCGGCAGTGTGTATGAGCATTTCATTTTTGCTGGTATAGACTCTGTACTCTCCCTCTTTCCACCCTGCTGGGAGTTTGGTGGTCTTCCGCCTTGGAATAACAATAAAAGTAGCGGCACGATCATAATTCCATGCCCAATGGTGTCCTCCTTTCTTCATTCTCTCTATACTGGCATCAAACGGCCATTGTGCCAGAATCAACCAGTTCGGCGTAATCGCACAATCATGGATGATGCCGCACCAAGGGGCTTTTACCCACTGCTCGTCCTTCTTCTGCCCATTCTTGTCGAGGGCATAAACCACAATATCGGTGGTGGCAAGCCCCTTAGCTTCGTACCCAAATACCACCATCTCATCAGTAAACGGATCGATCTTAGGGTGGGCCGTGAATGTTTTCGACTTGATACCCTGATCCCCGAATGGATCATATGTGATCGTCGCTAAGGTGTGGGGATCAACCTGATAAAGAATATTAGGGTTAGAGTTTCTGCTTGAAAAAGAGTTATCTAATTAAATGGTATTTGGGGGGTAAATACCTGATATGGCAAACTACCCTCCTTCAATGCAAGAAACTTGTCGGCCCAAAAAACAATATTGGTATTCGCAGTGGAATCCACTGCCGCTCGCACGCATGGGTGATGAGTAAAGGGGTTTCGATACAAGCCAAACATGGCCTTTCCGGCTTTCCTCTCGATCTTGAGACGCTCAGTGTCAACGTAGCGCATTTTGAAGTCGACACGCCCATTGTGGAATCGTAGAGCTGAAATATTTCCATCACCATCGAGAGGCACATTCCCAGGATGCGGCGGGAGGAGGGGGTCACACATAACTCGGTAGAACGTTCCATCAATCTCGTGTGGTATTGTACCCAGCACAACGAGATCAGCTACATCGCCTTCCAGGCGACATGGTAGATTGGAATTGTAAAGATCTAAAGCGAGTGGCCATTTACTCTCAAGCTTAGTGGGAGCCATATTGTCAATTGTGGTTTCAAAAGAATCACTTGGTGAGGATTGTGCAGTACGTTAAGAAGTACACTGCTTTTTTTTCTTGCTTTCAGGAAACATCCGTTTACTTATAGGTCAAGAAAGGATACAGCTCTCGGCGTACCGTGTACCTCCGTAGTGTCGGCTGAGAAACAACATCTGGGGATGTGGGGTTTGTGTATCTTTCGTGGGGTGGCATTGCAGTTCGTCGTGAAATAAAGTTCAAGGTACCACACAAGTATGCGTGTCGTGATAAAGTGTTTCTGAGGCCATATTCGGCTTGCCCATCTGACATCTTGCCACACTTTTGAGTGTGGGGAGCTGGGCCGACTAATTATATGCGGACATCAATTATTCTGAGCTGAAATAAGCCTGAAACAAAGTGAGTTGTTTAGCTTTTATATACATGCCGTAATACCCTTGAATCTAGGAATTATGTAGCCTTTGCTATCTTTGACTGTACCTATATATTGAATGATTAGAAAGTAGTACTACAATTGATACTCCCTCTTACATCTCTCCTCGTTATCGCATATGTACATTTCGATTTTTGAGTTTACGATCTCCTACTTAAGAGATCAGGCCCGGTCCGGTCGGAATAATGCCTATAGTAGGCGCGCTACGGGGCTTGGTCCGACTTACTCAACACCACTTAAGTTGTACTATTGCTAAGCACCAAGACTTAGAGTGGGTATCGCCAACTCAAAATCGGAATGTACATATGCGATAACGAGGAGATATCACGAGTACACAGGTACTTGAAAACGATTACAATATTAATATCTGTAATGGAATAGAGTTATAGTAGCAGTAGTCAGAGGGGGTTGTGGGGGCTCGCGGTGGACAAAATAAGCGGGACTTTTTTGTTAGTGCGTTAACATCACTAATTCATCAAAATCACACCTATTTTCATCGCGTACTAAATGAAGGTGTTATGAAAACACATGGGCAAAAAAGTCCCGCTTGTTTTGTCCACCGCGGTGGGGCTATAATATAAATGTGTGTAGGCGATTTTCAAAGCTGGGGGTCTCCGGCTTAGCTTTTATTTTGGTGGTAGCCGTTTGGTTCTATGCTGTGTGATTGGTTGGAGGGGAGGGGGGAGGGATCGGAGCGGGATCGGGAAGCCGGAACCAAAAACGGCACCAAAAACGGCCAAAACCAGCGACTGAGAACTGAGATAAAGTGGAGTACATGGTAAAAACCCCACTAAAACTTCACGTTTGTGAGGCCTGTAAATGTGTATATGAATTGGTCACAAGTCTAGCTACATCTACTTGTAATGTGGGAGTCAAACGCATTTCGGTGTTTAGTGAGCCCCTAGTGTTGTTAATGAAATCTAGTATTACAGTAGACACAGCACAATGTGGGAGCCGAATTTGGCCTAAGGCATACGGGCATACGGGTGGGACAACAGTGGGTTGGGACCCTTGTGTTTAGAGATCCGTAGAAAGCTGGTCTCTGAGTTGGAATGTTGCCCAAGTTCTGTAACTCTTACCTCTATCCACTATCGGCCCCCCCACATGCCTTAGAATTGATTTATCACGGGACTATAATTCACCGGGGTAGGACACTACCATACTATATGATTACAAATATATAGTTTTTATTATTCTTACTAATAAGAGCCTTATGTCACGAATCACGTGCTTACGTGATACTTGTCATAATTAGAGGCGCAACCCTCGACAGGCATATCCAGGTTTCTTATAACAAATAGGGATCGCTTAGGACAGCTAAGCGATCTAGGGATTTCTTTTGGTTATTATCACGTGACAAATGGGCGACTGGCCGAACGTGTCGACCATGTCGACCATGTCGACCAAATCGGCCATGGTCGAGCTTGTCGACCATGGCGGCCATGAGTATGAAGGTTCTATATAAGACTAGCACGTCTGCCATTAGATAGGAGCTTCGTACTTAACTTAGTTATTAATCTTATTATATTGTTTAATATCTTTGATACAAGTAACGAGTTCACTTCCAAGTGAATAACCCGATAGTCTTCTTCTTATCATAGTATACTAACCAGCGAACACCCAGCCAAGTTTAGTTAGCTAGTTTAAGTATTCGTTATACTTTGAGCACCTACTTTAAGTCGAAACTATTACGATAGCTCCTACCACCCCAGCAGCAGGATCGGCCACCAGCCCCTAGGCTAGCCGAATCAACCTCCCCGGAACCAGCGGAGGGACTACTACGACAAACATTAATACTCCTCGATTAAGAGACGTCGATGACAACGACGACGACGATAGTATACTAGATACACCTAATCCTTACAAGGTTAAAGCACTTGAAAACATCAAAGTTAAGATGCCCGACATATACAACGGAAAGCGAACGGAACTTAACTTGTTCCTTCTTTAGATAGACATCTACTTCAACTTCAACAAAGAGAAGTTCGAGGACGACTACAGCTTTCGCTCGATCTTCGCTGTCTCCTACCTTAGGGGACCAGCGCTAGAATAGGCCTAGCCTTACCTCGAGGATTACTTCGACAACAATAGAGGAAACATGACTATAACCAAGGCTATGTTTAGGTCTTGGGGAGGATTCAAATAGGCGATTCGACGAGTCTTCGGAGACTTCGACGCTATCCGTACTACGGTACGCAACCTTCTAGGTTTGCGACAAACCGGATCAGCTATCGACTACGCTAACGAGTTCTAGCGATATAGGAACAAATCAGGGTAGGACGCCCCTGTACTTATGGAATTATTCCAAAGGGGACTTAAGACGTATCTCTGTAAGGAGATGGCAAGACAAAACATAACCTTCTTAAATATTACAACTATAATTAAGACTATTATCTAGTTAGACAACCGTCTCTAGGAATTTAGGAAGTTATCCCTAAAGTAGGAGAACTAGTCTAAGGGACACAAGCGGTGGAATCGTTCCTATCACGGAAATGGCTATAAAGTAAACGCTACCGAAAAGAAACCCTTCCCGTGGGAAGGAGGTCTTTCCTAGGAAGAACGTAACCAAAGACGCGAGTAGAACTTATATTACTCTTATAGCAAATCCGGCCATCGAGTAAACAAGTGCCGCGTAAAGGATACGAAGAAACCCTGGAAAGGAACAAAGCAAATTAATACTATAGCTAGGAAAGAAATAGCTATACTTAAAAAAAGAATATTAACTAGCGACGAACTCGAGGAAATGGGGATCTACACCTAGCTTAAGAACAACTTAGAACTTGACGAGTACTACGCTACAAGATCTGACGATAAATACTCTCTGCCCCTCTAGTCACAAGGGAATAAGTAGTACGAGTCCGACGAGTTAGAATCGTTAGGATCATTAGATAGCACCTCAGGGGACGAATATGATCTATCTAAGCGGAACCCCGAGGTCGGAGAAAATTAGACATTTATTGGGACCTTTATGTTAGGCAATAGATAGGTCCACATGGACGGGTTAAAGTCAGACTTCTGGAGCCCGCACGCTACTTATGGTAGCAAGCCAGTCACCCTGACCGCCTATAAGGTAACCGATTATAACGACTATTAGATAACTTTCGAAAATATCCTGTTAGGACAAGTAGTTATTAAAGCTACTAAGCGTTACAACGAAAATAACTTAGATAATAAACCTTAAGAGGAGGTATATCTAGAACCACTGCTATAGGTCGGAGACACCTAGAGGGTATACGATATAACTTTATAGACTAGCGAATGGAGATAGGTAAGCGAACCAGAGTTCGTTGGCCAACCTAAGCTAAACTTCGTAGGAGACCTCCCGAAGGCATAGTTAGACCTATACGCGGATAGAACATATATAGTAGAATAGGTAGACGAGACAGGAGTCTTATTCTTACTAACGAGAGGCCGAGACAGACATCTATTCCTAGTTCGCTACGCTAGCTAGGACAAGGAGATCTACGCTACTTCTAGAGACCAACAGTTAGTAGTAACTACGGTTATACGAGGGAAGGAACTCCGAGTAATAATAGACTCGGGAGCTATAGGAAACTTCCTTTCCCCGAACTTAGCTAGGAAGCTAAACGTCCCTATTAGGAAAACGGTACCCTACCAGTTGACAGTAGTAGACAGGACAGAAATAGGATACTAGAACGGAATAATTAACTAGAGTACTATTCCAACGAAAACCACTATCAACGGACACTATTCAGATATATAGTTCGATATTATTAAAATAGGAAGCAAGGAAGCGATTCTTAGTATACCTTAGATTAGAGAACATAATCTAGATATTAATTAGAAGGCAAGAAAGATTACCTTTAGTCGTTATAGTTACAAGGGTTCGTATAAATAACTATAAGGCTAGAACGAAGTTTACGCTACTTCTTCTAGAGAGCCCGGACACCTAGGAAAGGGTCCTCTATAGGTTAGTAAAGGAGCCGATTCAGAGTTACCTATATAGTATAGAGAATTCAAGGATCTGTTCGAGAACCCGGAGGACATGCATACCCTTCCTGAACATCGCCTATAGGATCACGAGATTAAATTAAAAGAGGGTTATAACCTTAGGAAGCAAAAGCTTCGACCTTACAATTAGAGGAACCTTTAGCTACTCGAGGAGTACGTTAAGGAAGGAATTAAGAAAGGACATATTCGGAAGTCAGAGTCACCGACCGCTTCGAACATATTAATCGCCAAGAAAAAGGACAATCTAAAAGGTAGAGCTTATATTAACTACCGAGAAGTTAATAATACTACAGTTAAGGACGCTTATCCGTTACTAACCGGCTAGTACTTACGGGACAAGTTAGGCCGAGCCAAGATATTTACTAAGCTCGACCAACGAAATGCTTTTAGCTTAATTAGGATTAAGCCGGGAGATGAATAGAAGACGGCATTTGTCTTGCCATCAGGACTCTACGAGTATAATATAATGCTATTCGGACTTACGAACGTACTAGCTACTTGTCAGAGATAAAACAACAGTATTCTAGAAGACCTTCTAGGAGTGACTGTTATCTATTACCTAGACGACATTCTAGTGTACTTAGAACGAAAGGAAGACTATTAGGGACACGTTAGAGAGGTCTTACGGAGACTCGCTGCCGTAGACTCCCGCCTTAAGTTATCGAAGTACAAGTTCGGAATAACTTGTACTGTCTTCCTTAGATATATGATTAGCCCTGGTCAAATAGAAGTTAACCTAGACAAAATTAAGGCAATCGTAGAATAGAAATCACCCGAGAACGTTAAGGACGTCTAATTATTCTAGGGATTCGCTAACTTTTGTCGACAGTTTATAGCGGACTATACTAGACTGTCTAAACCCCTAACGGACTTAACTAGGAAAGATAAGACATTCTCCTGGGATAAGACGACGGAATAGGCATTTTAGGAAATTAAGAAGCGATTCGCTAAGGAGCTAATCCTTAGGAATCACGACGTCGACAAACTAAGTACTATTGAGACAGATGCTTCGGACACTACTATTGGAGCTGTATACTTATAGCCCAATGAGAACGGGAAGCTAATGCTTGTCGTATACTTCTCGAAAACATTGGATTTAGCTTAGTAGAACTATAGTATCTTTGAGAAAGAACTCCTTGCTATAGTCCTAGCTTTAGAGTATTAGAAGATTTACCTTCAGGGTACAAAGTACTAGGTAACTGTCCTTACTAACTATGAGAATCTGAAGACATTTACGACAACTAAGGAGCTTAGTAATAGGAGACTCGCTAGGTAGTCGCAAATCCTAGCTAGATTCGACATCGTGATTCGTTATGTTAGTAGAACGTTGAACGTACAAGCAGATACGCTTAGCCGGAAACTAGGCTACGAAGGAGACAAGGAGTACAAAAAGATTACGATCTTAAAGACTCTTGAGAACGGAGACCTTGCCCTAACGATTTATGAAATCGCTACTATAACCAGGGAGAGCCCTTGGGACAATAAAATCAGAGCAGCGTAGTTACGAGACAAGATCGAAAAAACAAAGAACGGCAAGATCTAGGTCCCGGACTCATATATAAAAGAATTTATTACGGAATACCATACGGCACCGGCCTATAGACATCAAGGAATTCGCCGAACTCTCTAACGAATTAGACGGAACTACTACATTAAGAAGGTAGCAGCCGTAGTCAAGGACGTGATAGCGGAGTATAATACCTATATTAGGAGTAAGGCTTCCCGCCATATACCTTACGGACAGATAAGTACTACTCTAATACTACTAACCCCTTGGAAGTCGATCTCTTGGGATTTTATTATAAAATTACCGAAATCTAAGGATCCGATGACAGGTGTCGAGTACGACTCGATCCTAGTTATCATAGAAAGGCTAACGAAATATATAATCTTAGTACCATATAAGGAGTTAAGTACAGCCGAGGAATTAGTATTTGTATTCCTTAAGGAGGTAGTCTCGAAACACGGACTACTAAAAGAGATTATCTCGGACAGAGACAAGCTCTTTACCTTATTGTTCTAGATAGCACTCACGGAGCGCTTAGGAGTGAAAAGAAAGCTGTCGACAGTATTTTACCCACAGACAAATGGAGGGAACGAACGTATGAATTAGGTAGTTAAAACATACCTTTGTTACTATGTGAATTACTAATAGGACGATTGGGTTAAACTACTACTACTAGCAGAATTCGTATATAATAGCTTAACAACGGAAACAATACTTGTTACGCTATTCTACGCTAACTTTAGGTATAAATTAGAAGCGTATCGAGAACTATTAGCTATAATAACAGATAACTAACTTGCTTGTATCCAGGTCTCGAAAATCAAAGGTTTATATATAGAACTCGTAAGTGAATTGTAGTTCGTGGCAGAAAGAAACGCGTACTACTACAATAAACGACGTAGTCAGGAGCCAACGTTAAAAGAGGGGGATAAAGTCTACCTTGTATAGAAAAACATTAATATAAGGAGACCGAGTAATAAACTAGACTATAAGAAACTCGGACTATTCAAAATCAAGAAAGTCAGAGGACTATTAAATTATAAATTGGCACTACCAGAGACAATGAACATCTACCTAGTATTCTACATATCCCTACTCGAACCAGCACCACCGGGAGTACTACTAGCCCTATACACAGAGATTTAACTAGTTAACCTAAACGCCGAATATAAGGTCGAGAAGATTCTTAACTATAGGGTTATCAGAGGACAGATTAAGTACTTAATCAAATAGTTGGATTACCTACATTCGGAAAACACCTAGGAACCTAGAAAAAATATTACCTAGTACTCGGAGGAACTTTAGGAGTTCTACCGCCGAAACCCAGGGCGGCCTACATCTCAGGGTCACCTAAGAGGGCCTCGAGAAAGGACAGGTCGAGACCTAGGTCAGGAAAAGGGTCAGAAGCACTAGGAGCTGAAGGAATAGCTACCTCCCTCTACTTCTTTTCTTCCTCTTCTCTCTCCTTCTCCTCTAGCTTAGCTATAGAGTTTAGACCGGAACGAATTAGCTCTTGCTCCCTTTCGTTAAGCTAACGCTGTAACTTCCGCAAACAAAGAATTTTGGCAGCCGCCTTTTACTAGGACTACTAGGCTCGCTCTTCTTCCTCCTTTAGACTTTTCTGTTGTTGATCGATCGACGACTAGTCGGAAAGTAAGGGCATTCGATTTCGCGATTTAACATCGTAGGATTTCTTCTGTCTAGTATATTCGGAGTACTTATTCGTATCCGAGGTAGTAGCTAAGGCTATACATTTTCGACCAGACCTTTCGTATTGTATACATAGAGCCATTTCTTCGCTAGACTTGTTAATACGCTTTGTAAGTTCGATCTAACGCTTGTGTTCTAAAGCACGAGTAGTGTTCATGGTGAAGGGAAAGGGCTGGCCATCTTCCGACGATATTTCCATAGTTATACTTAAGCTTGGGGACCAAGCTAAGCTAAAAAGGGGATAGTGTCACGAATCACGTGCTTACGTAATACTTGTTATAATTAGAGGCGCAACCCTCGACAGGCATATCCAGGTTTCTTATAACAAATAGGGATCGCTTAGGACAGCTAAGCGATCCAGGGATTTCTTTTAGTTATTATCACGTGACAAATGGGCGACTGGCCGAACGTGTCGACCATGTCGACCATGTCGACCAAATCGGCTATGGTCGAGCTTGTCGACCATGGCGGCCATGAGTATAAAGGTTCTATATAAGACTAGCACGTCTGCCATTAGATAGGAGCTTCGTGCTCAACTTAGTTATTAATCTTATTATATTGTTTAATATCTTTGATACAAGTAACGAGTTCACTTCCAAGTAAACAACCCAATAGTCTTCTTCTTATCATAGCATACCAACCAGCGAACACCCAGCCAAGTTTAGTTAGCCAGTTTGAGTATTCGTTACACCTTAGGCCTTAATAACGAGGAATAAGTTAGTAGAGCCTCTTACTCTAGTCTCCTAGTACTAGAAGCTATATAAGGCTTATAAATCGTTAATTTATAGGGTTAAACCTTAATTTAAGCCCTATAGATAATAATAGAGTACTTCGCTTAGTAGAAAGGTAGGTATAGTAGAGTAGCTAAGTATATACTAGTAGAAGTAGCTTAAAACTATATAAGTATAATAAAATAAATACGCTAGTATCTTTATTATTAGAGGAGATATTATTAAGATAATAGTATTATTAGAATCCTTTAGATTTTTTAATATAGATTTATACTAATATTATTTTAGTTAACTTTTACCTTTAAAATTTATTTCTATATAATAAAATCTTTTTATATAAGGTAGAGTAAGTTATATAAGCTACTTTAAAATTCTATATATATAGTTATATATTATTTAAATATAATTACTTTATTCTTACCTAATATAGATTTAGATCTATAGGACTCCTTTATATTTAATTCTAATTAAGGTTCTATAAACTTTAGTTTTAACTCTATAAATACTAAAGAGACTCGGCTATTATTACTACTACTTCTACTACTATAGAGTCTAAAAATACTAACTTAATATAATAGTAATAGTAGTTTACTATTTACTTTACTAAACTTATCTCCTATAAATAGTTTTAAATTAAGGTTTTTTAATCCTATAAAACTATAAAGTTTACTAATCTTTTATATTAGACGCGAAATAGAATACGATATTTTAATTATAACTTTAAAAAGAGGGTTTTTAAATATTAAGTAATACTTTATACCTTTAAATATATTAGACTTTAGATTATACTTAGGTTAAAAGAGTATATTAATATCTCTAACTAGAAGAAAAGATATAGTTTTAAAAGTATATATAAGATAAGGAAAGTTATTAATATTCTATAGTTTTATATTTTTCTACTTACTTTTAGATCATTTAATAATTATAATTATTTTTACTTTTCTATAGAGTTTAGATAATAAATAATTTAAATTAATTAACTAGAAGTTTATAAGTTTAAAAGATATAGATTAAGAAACCTATTTACTTTAAAAACGCGCGATATTCTTATATAGATTAAGTATACTAAAAGATATACTCGAAGTAAAGGCTAAGAAATACTAATAAATATTTATTAGCCCTAAGAAAGCGTTATAATAAATATATATAATATTATAGCTAGATTTTTCTTTTTATATAAAAGTTAATATAATTACTATAAATAAAGTATATTTACTTTAATATTTATTCTAAATTTTACTTTATATTATTTACTATATAGAACTTAGTATTTATTCTAATATTTATCCTAAACCTAATAGATCCTAGAGGCTAAAACTTTAGAACTTTATATAATAAATTAGGAAAGATTTAGAGCTACTTTAGTACTAATATACCTTAGTTTATCTACTCTACTACCCTCCTAGATATATAGAAGTTTAAGGTTATAAACTTAATTAGTTTATAACCCTAGAATACCCTTAGTTTTAATAAAGAGCTTAATTAATCTAACCTTTTCTATACTTTTATACTACTTAGAGTAAGTGTTTTATATTAAGGTAGTAGTTTAATAGTAGTTAATTATCTTATTTTAATATACTTATTAAACGAATTAAAAATACCTAAAACTATAATATACTTTAATAGTATAGTATTTTAGAGCGTATAAGGAACTATTTATATTCTCTTTTTCCTTTATATCTTAGAGGTAAGGCTAATATACTTATTTAAGGATTCTTTATAAACTAGTTAGATAAATTAAAGCATTAGATAATTAAAGACTTTTAATTAGGGAAATACTAAATTATTCTTACTACTAAGGCTTTTAGTATAAATATTAATATATCTAATATTATTTATATTTATAATTAGAAGATTCTATAATTAATTTAGTTATTAATTTAACGATTTAGCTAAGGAGCTTATAATCTATATCTATAAGTAATATATATTCTCTTATTACTAGCTAATTCTATATCTAAATCTATATATATAAGAGTTTTAGTAATATAGTATAAATTTCTTAATTATATTCGTAGGCGTATACTAGAACTATTCTTATATTTATATTTAGAATATAAACGACTTATAATCTTAAAAGCCCTAAATATTATATTAGTTCCTATTACCCCTTTCTCGATATATTATCTAGAGTACTATATTAAATTAAATATTCCCTCTTAGCCTATTATACTAAATAATTATATCTAGCCTCTTTTAAAATAACCCTTTTCTAAATATACTTCTATACTAAGAGTTATTTAAGTATTTATTATAGCTATACTCTTAGTTTAAAGAAGAAGGGTATAAGAGTTACTATAAAAGAAAGATACTCTTTTTTTATCCTCTTAGCCTTAATTAAATAGTTATTAATAATATAAAGCTATATTTTCTTATTATATAACTCTTTTATTATCTAAAATATAGTAACCTTATAAGTATATTTATAATAGTTTAAACTAGTAAAATAAAATAGAATTTATTAAATAGTCTTAAATATATAATCTATATACCTATTCTAAATTAATTCTTTAAGATTAAGATATAGAGCTATACTACTTATAAAATCGTAGATATTATTAAAATAACCTTAGTCTAGTAGTAACTAAAAGCGCTAATTAATCTAATAAGTAATATTAAATAAATTATTATATTCTTCTTAATAAAAGGTTTTCTTTAAGTATTAGGTAGGTAGTAGTATTCTTTTATAATATTAATATACTATTTTCGTAGATCTAATAGCTACTCTTTTATCTTCTTTAACTTTAACTAAATAAAAGCGATTATATACCTATAATAGAACTACTCTAAAAGCTCTTTAGTAGTATAGAAATTCGTTATTTCTTTCTTACTAATACTCTTTAAGCTAAGTATTTTAATAAATAGTATAAGATATTATATATAATTAACTATAAGTGTTTTAATAAAATATATACGTAAATAAAAAAGGCTAAATACTAAAATATATTATATAAGGATTCCTTACTAGTATCTTTAGATTAATACCGAATTATACTTCTACTATTAATAATAAATAATCTAGTATAATACTCTCGTCTCGATATAGATTTTTCCCTTGTCCCTCGGATCTCTAAAAGAGACTCTAGAATCCTTTATAAGGGTAGGAACGTAAACCTTTAAGACTTACTAGTTTAATAAGGGAAAAGTAGGTAGGTAGTAAGTTAGTAGGAATACTAAAACTTATCCGTAATATATATAGCTATACTTCTACTAGTCGGAAAGATATATAAATTAAGGATAAGATACTAATTAATTATATATATAAATCTATCTTATTTATATATCTTTTCGACCGGTAGAAGTACTACTATATAGGTAAAAAGAGCCGTATACGTATAGGTAAGGCTTAAGTATATATACGGCTCTCGGTATAGCTTAGTATAGCTATATAGCGGTAATATAACATATACGAGTTCTTGCCCTTACGAGGGCTATAAGAGTCTCCCTAGAGACTCTTATACTAAGATTAAATAATAGAAGTAACGTTACTAAATATTAGGTATATTAGAGTATTAGTAGTATTAAAAGATATACGAAGCTAGTTATAATATACGTTTTCTAACTAAAGAATTATATTTATAACTTTAGCTTTATAAAATCTCTAGTCGCGAGAGGTTACTATTTATAACGTTTATACTTAAGTACTTTACTAACCTAGCTAGGTTTTAAGAGTATTCTTAAAAAACTAGGGTTTAAGTAAAATTCTATATTATTTATAAAAAAGCTCTAAAAGATACTTATTAATAATCTTATATACTAATTACTTATAAATCTAGTTATATTAGTATTTATACTAATATTTATTCTAATTTATAAAAATAGTTTACTAACTATAAATAAGAGTAATTAGCCTTAGTATTATATATTAACTAATTAGAGGTTATTACTTTTACTCTCTTAGAATAAAAAGAATTAAGCTTTAATAGCCTCTAATTCTCTCTCGAAAGAATTACCTTAGCTATATACCTAGTATTAATATTAAAGAATTTATTTTTATTATTAATTTATATATAGAGTACCCTCTCTAGTAATTAAATATTATTAAAGACTAAAAACTAAAGCTTTATTTGTAATAGACGTGCTTCTAGATAGTCGGAGCAAACAACACTCTATTCTTAGGATAATAGATAAGGAGAGAAGGAGAGCTCGAGAGAGCTAGGAACTAAATACAGGTCGTGCGCGCTAGTACTAGCGCGCCTCGCCGAGCGAGCATGTAATATCTAACCCTCGTGACTATAACCGTTATATTATTACTAAATCCTTCCTAAGATCTAAAAGTAATTTAGACTATAATTTTAAGAGTATATCTAAGATATATATAGCTATATTAGGAGCTATTAAGACTCTTAACTAATTATGTATAGAGAGAATCTTGTCCCTTATACTACTAACTTTTAAAACTATTCTAATCTAATACTAAAATCTTTAGTTATAATAGCTAGTAGTATAAAATATATATTAATAAAGGAACTTATAGTATACTAATTATTAGTATTCTTAGTTAGATTATTATCTTCTATATTTGTGACGAGCATGGATGGAATAGCTTTAACCAACTGCGCCAGCGGGCCAAAAAGGCACAAGAATTGATCGACGATCAATTCGCTATTCTACTACATTAGGAATGCACCCGGCACCACCCCGTGACTCTCAGCCACGTGACGATCCGTCACATTACCCCCGCTTCTAGACGGCGGCTGTCCTCAGCCGTAGCATCTTGGCACAGCCTCTCTAGGAGACAACTCACGCGGAAGTAGTTAACCATAAGACTAAACAAGCCCCGTAGGGTTATTGCCTAGATCCTCGAAAGTGCTTGTACGAGAAGGCCGAAGCCAACAGCATGATTTTGCCAGACACACTAGGTGCGTATTGCGCCAGCCACTCTACTCAGAACCATAGTATCTTTAAGCAATCGAGTCCTCGCTTTAGCGGGCCAACGTCGGGCCGACTAACAAACTCAGACCCTCGATTACTGGTTGGATCAATTCTTCTGTGACGAGCATGGATGGAATAGCTTTAACCAACTGCGCCAGCGGGCCAAAAAGGCACAAGAATTGATCGACGATCAATTCGCTATTCTACTACATTAGGAATGCACCCGGCACCACCCCGTGACTCTCAGCCACGTGACGATCCGTCACAATATTAAACTTAGAATTAGGTATTATATTAAAAGATAAAGTAAATAAACGCTATAGAAGGGGTATTTTAGCTCTAATCCTCTCCGAGGACGTTTATAGAAGGTTACTTATTAAGAACTTAGTATTTACCTTACTAGATAAGATAGTTAGAAATTATAATATTTACTTACTATTTTAAAAAGAACTAATAATAAAATACTTAAATTCTTAACTATAAATTAGCTTAGTAGTAGATATAACTATATTATAGAATACTAAAGTAGTAGATAAAGGTATATATATATAGAATAAAAGATAAGGTATATATATAGAATAAAAGATAAGGTATAATTAATAAGAGCTAAGAAGCTAGAAGTTTAGTGTAACGGTTCTGACCGTCACGTGCTATCTCAGCCTTGACTAGCGTGGCTTGGCATCACACCTTGTATTTAGACTCGAGCTCCCTCGAGCTCTCCTCTTCTCTTCAGCTTAGAATCTTCGAATAGACAGTTCTACGATTCCATAACCTACACCTTGGACGCCCACGGGCAACATATCGTACGTGTCGTCACATTTAGGCCTTAAGTTATAGAGCTCTATTACTAGTAGAAGAGAGCTTAGAAGTAAGGAAGGAGCTTAATAGAGATATATTATTCGGGAAGCTATAATACTAGATATATATATATAGATAATTAAGCTTTTAATCGAAGGAGACCTCGCGTTAGGACTTACTAAATAGAGGTTTAGGATAAATATTAGAGTAAATAGCTATAGTAGGAGGTAGGAGGTCTAGTAGGCCTAGAATTCCTAGTAGATATATTTAGTATATTTAGTAAAGTAGTAAAGTTAATAATATCTCTACTATAATTAATTTACGATCTACCTCGACGTTTTCTTTTATAAAGTAGCGTTATAGGCTATATATTTCTACTTAGAATAGTTAAATCTATACTATAGGTATAGATACTAATAGCTTAGAATATTAGAGACTTTATATAGGTTTTTTAAGGTTTTAGTTACTATAATAGACGTAGTTAATAATATAAAAGTTTTATATTATTTAGGTAGATACTAAGCTTACTATAATACCTAATAGATAGCCGCTAAGGTCTAGGAGAGCCTTAGAGTACTCTTCTAAGTATTAACTTCCTAAAGAGGAAATTAACAGGGGGGGTACTAGGAGACTAGCGTTAGGGGCTCTACGAGCAGCCGCAGGCGTCCGTGCTCGCGAGGCCCGCTTTAAATCAGGATGAGTTTTTATCCCACATGCCAATGCCTCTTTTGCATCGAGGGCGGAGGACCAGAAGTATTAGCAGTCTCAGAGGGTGAGCTTGTGACATTATTGTGGCGAGAGAAAGACAAGGCACTGTTGATATTCATGGACGCTATTACAGGTCCTGGGGCAATGGAAGAGATCTTTTGCAGGGCAAAGGATCTCTATAACGACCAGGCAATGGTGGATATTGTTTGAGTGAGAAGAATATTCTTGGTGCCTACGGTTGCACTTTCACAATATAAGACAAATTTGAGCTTGAAATGCTCAAAAGCTTGGAGAGCACGCAGCGGCCATTAACATAAACTCGATTGTGTACCATTCTTCCTAAAAACGATGAAAACAGCGTGCGATGATATTCTAATTGTGTAATCCACTGCCTAGAGAGTACCTATGGAGCCAGAATTGGAAAAGTAGAGCGCCCAGAATAGGCGAGGTTAAAACGTGGCAAAATGACACCGCATTGAGCAAACAAAACCTGGGATAAACTTTGGCGCTCCAAGTTACTATAACTTGGCATCCTCTAGGCAACGGAGTGGACGTTCAATCGCCCTGGCTTCCACCTGCGTTCATGATTCCGTAGTGGAAGCGATCACCGTCCACTTTGAGTTTTAACTAGATTTCAAATTTTGATCTCCCAATACGACAGAAACAAAACATTTCTTCTCTGAATTATAAGTTACCACAAGAAATTCGATTTGGAATACACGAGTCCTTCCATTGAGATTTATAGGTGTGAAAGTAGATATCGCCGTGGTATATCATTCTACAAGAATTAGCCAAGAGCAGAGTTTTCAACTATATCTAAGCTGGTGCTCTCTACATTTTTCCCGTCTATAATTAGTTCTGAAGTTATCAAACAACAGTAGTCGCATTGGCTTTCGTTCACTGAAAGGTGTTTTCTTGTAGTACGGAAATGCTACATATTAAAGGATACATTCCTTTTTATAGATAACTTGCGCGTTTATACTTTAGGGGGTTGAATGAACGAACAGAACTACTAATTTTGATCTTATCTAATAGACCATGTTACTTTCAAGAGAAATAGAATGAGAATGATGGCCTCTTGAACTCAGATAGCACATTTGCTGTTTTAGGTGATTAACACTATGGTTGATGGCTTATCTTGCATACCTTCTGATTCATCTTGTCCTTAACTCCCATTATAACATGGCGTAGGCATCATCACAGAATGAGTATCTTACTGGGCGCTTTTGGATGTCTAAGACATCATGTCTTAATGAGAAAAAAGATATATTGCGCAAGAATGGGATGCCCAGCCTTTGAGAAGCCTAAAAGAGGGCTTTTGAGAGAAGCGTTTGCTTACGGAGAACCAAAACATTTTCCAGGGCCGCTGCAAACTATTGTGTAGAATAGAGTAATGTGCCTTAATTCTTTTACCGTTTTCAGAGTCATGTTTAGGTCTACATTTGTTGCATGGTTCATGCTCCGAAAGATCTTTGAGTGCGATGGTAGATATAGAGAGATTCTTATTTCATGCTTTGTTAGAAAACGACTTGAGTATTTTTTAATTTTGCGAATTACATTGGTCCAGGAGAACTGAATGTGATAGAGCAAGCCATCTTCTTAAGGGGTACAAGACTATTTACTATTTTGCTGTCAAGGATGTGTATACCGGCTGATTGTTCACCCTTTCTCTTTTTAATCATTTGAAATCTCGAAACGGTGGAGTAGCCCATACAGTATTATTCATGCAACTTCCCCTTATTTACTCCAAATATCAAAATCTGCTAGTCGGTTGCCCGGTACCAGATTTCAATGTAAGAGAAATATGCTTGTTTGAAGTGGGATCTTCAATGAGAATAAAGAGAGATTTTTGAATGTGTTACGAGGAGTAATTAAAGGGGCAAGTGAACCTTGATATTCACTTTATTGTTCTTACCACCTCCTCACTCCTATCGCTGAGTAAATTTACAGTAGCCGAATGTACGCCCCCAAATTCCAGTTCTCACAAGATCAAAAGAAATAAAAGGGTTTCCTTGTGAGGAATTTCGGTTTTGAGCAAGAATTGTCCATAAGATACTGTACCTGGATAACCTGGATGGTACATATTGGAAACGTCCCGCATGCAGGTCATGGTAGTCCGAGGCTCACACCAGCCCAGAAAAAGGTAAATAATTTAGGCCCACTGGAGAGCTGTTTCTTTTTTTAGAAGTTTTTTTATGAATATGGTGGCGTCAAAGAAAGATCCATTAAAAAGGCTCAATGTGCTCAGCAAGTCCTAGATCAGTTTTCCGATTTTAGCGTGCTCCTTTGGGAATGGGTAGTTCTCCCTGGATTCCAATAACTTTTGGGTTAAAGTATGCGCGTTTAGAGTAAACTAAAAGCTATTTATATTGTCGTTCAGGGCAGTAAGATACTTAAGCGGCTGCTAGTCTAGTTTAACTCAATCTACTTTTACGATTTGCAATTAATTAGCGTAATTGATCGAGTACAAAAGTCGGGTTATTCATCTTTCCATATACAATCACCCCCTGCAAACAAAAAGTGGCCGACATTGGACCTAATCCGTGACCCATAGAGAAACTTAACGTGGTGTGAATTAGAACAGACAGCTTACTTCCGGCCCGCAGTTAAAGTTCAATACCTGCATCTTAATCCTCGGCTCGTAAACCTGGAACCTACGACAGCCAATCTTCGCCCAGGATATGTAAAAAGCCACATTTGAATATATATTTAAGAGTTTCATAAATTACAGATTTCAACTCCAAGTTCTGAATCAAGATCCACTGAATCATGGCCCGGCTGCAAAGCTTTATTTCAAAGACTCAAGTACGGAATACCCTTGAAGTTAGGAAACTGGCTGAAAACCTGAATCTATTTGCCATGTCTATAAGCTGTGATAAATTCTAAAGCACTGTTCAAGTCCCCCGAGACAGGTACCGTTTGGTTGGACATACAACGCACAAATTGCCACCAGAGCCTAAATATCTAGATGTTGGATTGCTTTTCTTTCTTTTACTTTCATGCTGTAGTGTCTGCAAGGGGGATTTTTCAAACTAATAAACGTAATAACCACATGGTAACCCAAAGGATCTGCATGGCGCACAGTTCTGATCTTCCGGACCATGTGGCGGTGATCACTAACGTCATGATCAAAGAGGTACATGAATCGTTACAAGCCCAAGAAAGTCTAATTCGAGGGGTATCATAAAGATACAGTACAGAATCTTTTCGGATGCCCTACAATAAATCAAATAGTAACTGAGCTCAAGTCATGCGCACATCAAACCGAGTGTATGTTTGGTGTTAGAAGACAATAATGACTTAAGACTTTCCCGTGACTCGAAACCGGGGTGTAAGAGTCATCGTAATACCCCATGAGCTTGTACACCAGATAGACCAATTGTAAATTTTGGTTTCCTACATGATCACCAATACACATCCGAAGGCTTGTCCTCTGTGGGTCAAAAGACCTCCACTTTCTACGTAAGGTGGACCGGTTTGGGGCAACATCAAATTACACCCTCATTTTTTCACTTCAAGTTCTCCTCATTCTTTATGGGCATGTACTGTCGAATTGTCCGATCAAGAGAAAGTTCACATCAAAGTTGTCATGTGTCTGATACCAATTTGAAGTGCCATTCTATTGTGGGGATGTTAAGACTCGTAACTCTTCTCGATGTTCTTTAGGAAAGGGGGTGAAAATATCAGAACGTCACTTTTGGTCGTTCCGAATACAATTCCATGTGTTTAAACTCAGCCTAGGCCAGTTCAACTGGCCTACTGTAAGATACATGATCATGATTTTGTACACAATAAAGCAACTTACTATATATACCAAACTTTTAGCACAAGTACTGTAATCTAAGAGTCTTACTTATATAGGTTAATGAAAAGTGAAAAATAACAATCATTCCGTACTCTTTCTACAACTATTTTAATTGTACGAGGCTTCTTGAATAAGATTGTTCTAGGCAAGGTGTATAGAGAGTAATCACCATGTCTCTTACTATTCCGTCAACTAACACCTCCTTTATCTTACTTTGCGCGTAAAGCCTTAGGCGTATCTTGGACAGAAGATTTCAGCTTTATAATCATTACACGAGTGTATCGAGAGAGATGTATATAATGACCCAGAACCGTCAAGTAAAACGACTCTTTCATCTCAGCCATCTTCTTCATTTATTACAACATACATTTAGTAATTCTGCACTACACTACTGTTAACTCTTTTTGGTCAATTCTTAATCTCATCTCCCAGACTCTGCCCTGCTAGCCGCCACTTTCCTTTAGCCCTGAAGAAATCGCAAAAAATGCAGATGAGTTTAGTACTCGTGGTTCTCGTATCAATGGTCTCTGTGGTGGGAACTTCTATTCCCACCTTCGCTGGTCGTCTCCACCTGTAATTAGACGCCTTTAATTTTGCAAGTTTCTATTGATTTATACTAACGTTCCATCAGATTAGGTTCGACAGATCTCCTTCCAAGAAATCAAATATTGTCCTTCAAGACCGCGAGGAAAGGTCCGACTTCTTTCACGATAAATACCCAACTGTATTGGAGGCTAAGGAAGAGCCCTTCGAGATCAAATCACCTGTGCCTAAGCCCAACGTTGGGGCATAACAGCAACAAAAGGGAGGAGAAAGGGGAGGGTTAGCAAAAAAGATTAAGACTGGCTTAAAGAGGTTATGGCCTTGGGGCAAGTTCCACATTAACGAGGCGTAGATGGAAGGCCGGTAGTCATTTGCCAGGAACGCGAGAGATTTGGTTCAATCTGACTTGGTGTATTCATAAGGGGGAGTGTCTCAAGTTTTGCGACGGTTGTATTTTCTGAAGTTCTATTGCAAATATTCCAAGGAGGAAATGGGAATAAATCACTACGAAGCTAGCTTCACAGAATCCTCAGGTTCTTTAGTGTACTGAGCGGAAATAGGGGTTTTTATTCTTCTTAATTTAGTAACTTTGAAATGTCACACATTGCTACTCATGTTATTTCTGTCACTCACAGTGATTAATTTATGGAATTTTAGGCATCCTCGCATTAAATAAGACAAACTGCGCAAATTCACTTCATGCTCTCTCACTTGAATTGAAAACACGCTAGTACCAGCCGCTTGACATTCCCATCATCATGAGCGCAGTGTTCGTGCTCGCAGACTCAAACAAAAATATTACAGTCAGCGTTACTCTACCGTACAAATAACATCGCACAGATGCCCGTTGAGTCTTCTTTTCACCTCTCCGGGAATTCCAACACACTTACATTGGATACGAGGGAACGCGTGCCCCTTACCTCACCTACTGGATCTTTGTTACTATGCAGAACCTGTAGATCTAGGAAAATAGGGGAGACTTTGACCTGGAATTCATTTCTACAGAAAGTCTATAGGTCTCTGGTATGACTTGAGCTGAGAGGGGATGGGGAACGACAACATTAGATTCCATGCTGTCCTGTTTGTCACCTTGTTGGATAGTCTGCACTCAAGAACCGTAAAGCCTCGAACATGCTCGAAGCACATATAGGACACAAATTATTCGAGAAAATATTCTCACTGTTGATATAATCATGATACGAATGCGACTAATGATTCAACACAAGCTTTCGACGTGTTACTCGTACGGGGGAGACCTTGCTTCTCTCGTTACCGTCAAAGACGAATCCGTATCTCCTCCGTGGTACGTGTCCCGCGAGGAATGTATTTAACCTAATTAGGGGCGTGTAAAGTGGTTTCTAGTAAGCCCTATCAAAAAACCCTATTTAGTATTACATGTAACTTCTACACAAGTCGAGAGGGACTTATATAAACTTAGGAATGTTATCTTAATATATAGTACCACGTAAGAATTAGAACTCCGACCGTAAAATCCTTTTAATTATTAATATAAAAAGAGACGCGTTTGAATCAGGGGCTCGCTAAACACGAAAATTCATCTTGGCGGGACACGTACCACGGAGGAGATAGCCTTTCAAAAGGTATTTCAACCACCCTGAGTCTCATTGGCATCACAAATAGCTCCATGGTTTCTGAAATATCTCATTGGACATGTGTAGCAGTTTTCTATGTTTGAAGACTCTATTCGCAAAAGCACCCAAGCGACAAGATTTCACAACCGATATTTTGAAAAGCCAGGCTCCTGGCTCAGAAGAGGGGAAAATTGCCGCAAACTATATTGTATGCTACCAAGGTGATTTAAACACTGAAAATACATCGTCTTTGGGTGGATGCTCTTTGTATTGCTTGAGATGACGAAAAGAGACAAGGAGCGGCACAATTGAGATGACCTAAAGGATTAGATTTGGGAGTATCTCATATTAGCACAAGTAGAGGTAACATCAATATCTCTAACGTGGTGCTATAAATGTTAAATTGTCACAACAGGAATATATTTGATTTTTCTGTGTCATGACAGAAACGTTAAAAAGACCAAGAATAACTCAACAGGCATTACCCCCAGAAGGACAGTGCTATGCCTCAATGGTTAGTAGTTCTTCTGCAACTTGAGCATCACATCGACACAACCAAAACTGCAAGACCAATAGATCTAAGATCTCCCTCCCGTTCTGCTTTTACGTAAAAATAACCAGGCCTACGAAAATGTACCTGGATAGTGCCATTTATATTCGTAGTTCTTCCCACTGGATATATTACTTCCTCTACCGCATTCGACAAGAATCCTCTCGCCAATAAACTCGCTCCTTCCACAAGAGTTTCCGTTTTCAGATCTCTCACAAAATACAAGATTGGCTCGCCAACAGCTACCTTGATTTTATGTTTCTCGTGGTTGAAATTCACATCCATGGCTATATCTAGGAACCTCCCTGCAGTGTATGCTCCGTATGCCCAGAGAACTTGCGATTGTCCGTTGGGTTGAATCTGGCATCCTCCAACCTCAGCAAACTTCCAGTTTACCAACAGGTCCCACGACATTGTTCGTGTTTGGATGTCTGTTCCAATTCGTGTGATTAGGAAGTCGTCAAATTGCTCGTACCAAAGGCCGTCGACTGTAAATTTTGGCAGTTTTGAAGGCCATGGTTGCGAGCTTGCTTGGAGGAGGTAATTGGTAGCTGTGGCACCTCGGTATGGGTTTGCATTGTTGTTTGTACCGTCGCAATGATGTGTGCCGTTTGAAGAGGGAAGAGTGATGTTGTTGGGACTGGCGGAAACATGTCCTTCAAAAAGAGTTTGGGTGGAACCTTCGACACGAAGCCATACTGAGCCGCAGTATGTACATTTTGGTTGATTTGACAGACCTATATTAACGGCAGATACCTATGAAATCGTTATTGCTGATCTAACAAGAATATTGGGAACGTACGGCGCAGCTGATAAAGCAAACTGAAAATGCAATTTCGAGAAGGAGAAACATGATAAGGAGCATGGACAAGCCTCATTAGATTTTGACCGGGAGCAGAAGAGTCCGTAGGATGTTATACCAGAAACGATATACTCGTGACCAATTGTCTAAGCTGAGACTTTGCAAATTCTTTTTGTACCCGAGTACTACAATGCTCAGCCCTGTGAACAGAACAGGAAGGTTGCACCAATAACTAACATTCTTTGAGCTATCCAGCTCGCTAGGTTGCATTAATCACATTTCAACACCACGTGAAAGCAGCGTAAGAAATGAGTACAGTAGAGTAGAGTAGTGGTACCTGGTACATACTCTACTCTAGTCTACTCGCCAAGTACTCGAGTGCTACTTGAATAGTACGGAGTGAGCAGGACCGAGCCTCGGCCAGCTGGCGCCCCTTTATAAGATATAAGCGACAATATAACCGAGCGCTTTAGAGTCGAATATCCCGTCTCTTTTAACAGTAAACACTAGTTCATAAAAGTAAGGGTTTTTATTGAGAAAAACGATGGATTGGAGACAAGGGTGCTACTATTTAAGGACAATTATTTTATACTTTAGTTACGTTTTAGTCACGTTCCTGTTATAAGTACTCGAGTACCGCCAGTGTAGGCAATAGTTTTCTCAGTTCCGCTGGTTAGTTTGGTTAGTTCAGTTTTTATGAACATTAGTACAGTTTTAAACGTATAATCCAAACTGCTGGTTAGTATAGTTTTGTCTCTTAAAACTGTATAGTTTTAGTAGTTTTATAAGACTATTTATAGCGCTCTTGATAGGGTACTATTATACAGGTAGGGTCGAGGTTATACTAGTACGTGACTAGTAGAGCTCCTCCTAGAAGACAGTCGTATTCTTTTCGGCAATTTAGGGTGTTCTAATTAGCTGTAGCTTACCGCCTTAAACCCTTACTACCTAGGTATCTATTAATCCACCTACTGTAAGTGTCACGCGGCCTACCCTACTAAGCTATACGCTAGCAACAGTGTAGTAGAAAGACATACTAATAGAATCCACCTACTAGCCCCTTATAGATTAGCCTAGGAAGCTGATTTGAAAGTTGAAGGAACAGGACGACGAGGATATTATAAGAGAAGTAGACGAGTTATAAATTTACTAAAATTAATGTACAGTTTTAAAAACTACGATAGTTTGCTTGGTTGGTTTTGTCTTTTTTGAGTACAGTTTTCAGATTTTGATCCAAACTACCCGCAGTTTTACGGCATATTAAACTGAGCAAACTGAACTATTGCCAACACTGAGTACCGCTAGAGTAGTATTCCAGTAGTTGATGATTTCTTTCTTATGCTGTCGTGAAAGAATTCTACCTAGCTAAAACACGTTCGCTCTTGAAAGTTAGTGTTTGCTCTGTTAGCTAGCAGCTTGGGTGTTCTTACCAAGCAACTTTGAACAGCTTCAAGATATCTTTTTGACAAGAGGCAGCAGAGGACATCTCACAATACTCAGCTAATCAGCAAGCCGATGTGGGTGAAGCAGGACGCTACCCAGGTACTGGCACTCTCCTCGAACTGCGACTTGATTCAATATAGTGTATATCTTTTATATATCAAAACTCGAGTCTAGTTTTCCAAACTTCTATGCCACCCATTCTTCCGCTCTTCTGATCACAATACCCTTCTCCCCGCAAATTCATTTTCGACAGTGAAAAAATCGTATATGCGAGGAGGGCGAGAGAGGGGGTAGTACGGTGGTGTTTCTCCTTCAAGTCTTCTCTCTGCTCTTGTTATTGGATAGTGCGAGCCCACCTCTGTAACCTCAAAGCCAAGTCAAGAAGAGGGAAGAACGAGCTCCACTTGGCAAAAGGTTCCCACATAAATTACGATCGCCCTGTACGAGCCCCCACTAACCGCAAGACACCCCATTTCCAAAAGCAGCGAGACTCTCCAGAACACATCCCCCAATGATCCGGAACACCATAAGGAACGCCCTTCCCCATTCGCATTTCGGTCCGTCCCTTATCAGTTTTCCAGATCCTAAATCCCGAATATCCGTGATTCCAAAACATCGCCTCTCCACTTGATAGGCAAAGAGGAGGACAAAGAGAGATATGGATGTGAGAAAGGGGTGATATGATGTTGGGGGTACCAACAACTGATTGCCGATAGATAAAGATTGAGTTTGCAGTGACTAACCGAAATGCCCCCTGATACTCCATATCAAGAGCATCGCGGGCTAGTAGTGGTAACACCAGTTTTTTTTACTAGGGTGTAAGACTTATAGGGGTGAGTACTAGGGGATCTACGTACCCGACATCCGCCCGGGACTATAGTCTATTTATTATATTATAGACGTATATTTAGACTATGTCTGTAGTTTTTAACGGCCAGAAGTATAATTGTTATATATTTAAGGTAGAAACACGTAAAAAGGTCGTATATAAGAGTATATAGTTATAAGAGTTATATATAAAAATCTAGTAATTAAATTAGATTAATCTTATAATAAATATATAAATAAAGGGCCTTTAATACTAGGATTTAAACTAATCTAGATTTAGAATAGCTTAGTATATAATATAGCTTAATATATAGCTTAAAAGATATTAACCCCTACTACTTTTAATCCTCTTCCTTTCTCTAATAATAATAATAACAAAGGTATATACTACTATTCTATATTTCTCTATTTACGATTTTTTTAAGTTAAATATATCTTTTAATTAAATAATATAATTTAAGATATAAGAACTCTATTACATAAGCGTATATATAATATACTTTATTAGTATATTAAATATATATTAATCTTAACTTTTAAGCGTATTATCCCACGATCTACCCTACTAACTACCCCTCTAACTACCCTACTATCTACTATCTACTATCTATACTATCTACTACTTTAATTTACTTTAAATATACTTATAACTTACGATTTATTTGTTTTAGTTAAGTTTAAATAAATCTATTTACTTTTATTATTTAATTTTACCTCTTACTAAATCCTATATCTAATATATATTTATTTTTACTATTTTTACTTTTAATTTTTATTTATTAATACTTCCTTTCTATATCTAATATATATTTATTTTTACTATCTTTACTTTTAATTTTTACTTATTAATACTTCCTTTTTATATCTAATTTATATTTATCTTTACTATCTTTACTTTTGATTTTTATCTATTAATACTTTTGTTTTATATCTAATATATATCTACCTTTACTATCTTTACTTTTAATTTTTACTTATTAATACTTCCTTTCTATATCTAATATATATCTAGTTAATTTAAGCTAGATTTATATTATAGAGAAAGAATATCGGAAATATAATTATTATATACTATAGGTATACCCTACTCTAAGTATCCTAATTCTAGCTATATTTAGTATAAGGTTTTACCTAGTAGGTTTTATTCCTTTATAATACCTTTAGTATACTAATAGTCTATATAAATAGTATATTAAAAACCTTAGACTATATTAATATTATAGTAAGTTCGCTTATCCCTTCTTATATAGAATATATAATTAATATATAATAGGCTTATAAGATAAAGTATAGAATAATCTATAATAATAGTAAGAAATACTATAAAGTTACTAAGTAAGTATTATACTATCTTTCTATATTTAATATACTAATAAATTCTAAATATTAATAGTAGATCTACCGCTAACCTACGCGCTTATATTAAAGTATATTAGATATATATTAAATATTTATTATATTACTAATATATATTTAGAAGGTTTTATACTAAGATTAATATTATTTTTATAGCTAGAAAGTCTAAGATAATAGTATAAGTTTCTTTTAAGTATATTAAATCTATATCTAATATATATTTCTAGTACCTAAAAGCTAGCTATAGACACCCTAACCCTAATACTATAAGTTTATTTCTAAGAATAATAGAACTATATTTAATATATATTAGTTAAATACCTATTATACCTACCCTATCCCTAAGAAAGTAAAAGGCTACTTATATTAAAAAGATAACTTATAAGTATTTATATTTTATTTTTAATATATATTCTACTTATATTTAAATAACAAGAGTATAACCCTAATATATAAATTACTATATTAAATATAAGTCCTCTATATATTAGATATATATTAAAAATTAGGCTAAAATTTATTAGTAAAGGTAAAGGTAAGAAAAAGAAGTCTACTTATAATATAAAATTATATATATTTATTACTAATATATTTTTAGGGTATAACTAATATATATTAGAGCTATACTAATACCTAAGCCTACTAGCGATATAGAAAACCCTTATATTTTAGCTAATAAGTAAGTTTTTACTACTAATATATTTTTAGAATATAACTAATATATATTAGGGCTACTATAAATACTAATAAGATTATAAAGAAGTAATTTTTTTCTACTAATATATATTAGGGCTACTACTACTACTAATACTAATAGTTTTTACTATACTATAAATATAAATATATAAGTTTTTACTATTAATATACTTTAAGGGTATAACTAATATATATTAGAGGTACTACTAATCTTAATAATCTTAATATTAATATAAATTTAAATAAGTAAGTTTTAGTTCTAGTAATATATTTTAAAGGTATAGTTAATATATATCTATTAGTATTAATTATTCTAAATTTATAGTTAATAAAAACTTAATAAAAGAGTAAGTTTTATTTACTTTAGAAGTACTTATAATATATAACTAATATCTAATAGTATTATAAGTAGTAAGAGTAATATATAAAGGTTTTTTTTTTTCTTATTATACTATTATAATATATTAAGAGAAAAAAGATTACTATATATAAAGGGATTATTTTATAATAAAAGGGTTTTTTATTTCTATATACTTTAAAATTATATCTATTATTTATAAAAGAAATAAAATAATATTTTTTCTAAAACTTCTTTATTATTTAATAACTTTATTAACTTTATAATTTAATAAGTATAAACTTATAACCTTTATAAAGGGTTTATAAGTTAAGAGATTTAGTATTTATATATTCTAGTAAAGTACTACCTATAAGATATAGCGGATATATAACTAGTATACTAACTATATAGTTATATAGTTATATAGTTATATAGTTATATAGTTATATAGTTATATAGTTATATAGTTATATAGTTATATAGTTATATAGTTATATAAAGGGTATATATTTATAATATATAATAATATATATTCTTTTACAGATTTATAGATATATAAAGAAAGATTAATTCTTTTTATTAAACTTATTTAATTATATTATATTAATATTTTAAAAGTAATTAAACCTAGGTATATTTATTATCTTTCTAATATATATCCTTAAATATTTAAACCCTAAATAAACTTACCTTTATAGTCTAGATATAGTAGTAGTAACTATATTAATATTACCTTAATTAATCTCTAAACCTTATAGTTTATTTAGAATTTTCTTAACCTTTTTAGGCTTATTTTAAGGTTCCTTAAATTCTACCCTTTTAAAATCTATAAATATAGTAATCTTTATAAGAGAAGGAGGATTATCTAAAGACAATAAACAAGGACTAGGCGTATATAGAGGGGAAGATTATACTACCTTACTAGTACTATAGATATATATTAGATATATTTCTAAATATTTAAAAAAAAGTTTTTACTTAGATAAAGGAGTTTAACTTAAAGAAGAGAAATTAAAGGTTAGGCTAGTATTAAGGCTAGGTCTAGCTAATACTAGATAAGAAGGGATATTAGATATACTATAGGAATATATTAGTTATATATCTTTTATAATTTTTAAAAATACTTATATAATAGAGATAAGAGGAGACGTAGTACTAGAAGGGTTAGGTCTAGCTAATACTAGATAAGAAGGAACCTTAGGAGTACTATAGAGATATATTTAGTTATATATATTTTATAAAATTTAAAAACACCTATATAATAAAAGTAAGAGGAGCCGTAGTATTAGCTATAGTACTAGCCGTAGTACTAGCTATAGTACTAGGAGCCGTAGTACTAGAAGGATTAGGTCTAGCTAATACTAGATAAGAAGGGATATTAAAAGTACTATAGATAAATATTAGTTATACCTTTTTTCTTAAGTATTTAAAGACTTTATAGTAAGGATTAATTTATTAGAGAAGGTAAGAGAAAAGATATTAATACTATAGGTTCTAATTTTAGTATCTTAATTAGAGAAGATATTATTTAAGATTCTTTATTATTTCTAAGATATTTATAAATAAGACTAAAAGTTATCTTATCTTACCTAAATTATAAATTAGTTTCTATACTATTATATTATAGATATATAGCTATTATATATTTAACTTATATAGATAATTTACTAGTGCCTAGACTACTATAAGGAGTAGGAATAGTTATAAAGTAATATACCTTATTTATATATACCCTAAGAGAAGATAAATTTTTAAAAATAGTAACTAAAATAAAAATTAGAATAAATATACTATAAAAATACTTAGGATATATAAATAAAATATACTTAAAAACCTTATAATATAATTAATTTCTTAGAACTACCTAACTATATAATTTCTTATATATAAGAATTTTAAATAGTTTAGTTAGATTAATTTTAGATCTATCTAAATTAATAGAATACTACTAGTAAGAAACTATTATAAGAAACTAAAACATAATTAATAAACCTTACTTATAGTAGGGCTACCTATATTATATAATAATAGTAGAATAATTTTAATTAAGAATTTTAAAGAGTAAAGAATAGGTTATTTAGATTATAGTATAGTTTAATATAAGTTTAATTAAAGTTATAATAAATTTACTATAATAATAAGAGTAGGAGTAAATAAAAAAGGATACTAAGATAAAAAAAGTTAGGAGTAAAAAATATAATTAAGAATATAATTAAGTAGGTAATTAAAAAGGATTATTCTAAAAGAAAAGTAAAATAAACAAATAATAATAAAGAAAAGTATAATAAAGCCTAGTAAAATTATTTTAAATAATAGACTTCTATATATATAACTCTTAAAACTATATAATCTTATATATAATATTTTTTTATATTCGACCTTTTTTATATTCGACCTTTTTTATATATAACCTTTTTTATATATTTCTACCTTAAATATATAATAATTATACTTCTGGCCGTTAAAAACTATAGACATAGTCTAAATATATGTCTGTAATATAATAAATAGACTATAGTCCCGGGCGGATGTCGGGTACGTGGATCCCCTAGTACTTACCCCTATAAATCTTACACCCTAGTAAAAAAACTGGTGTTACCACTAAACGTCTTAGAGCATCGCATCGCTTCAGATCATGCATCCACCTCGAAGTCCCAGCTAAGGACCCCAGTCTAGTTTCCAGCCCGGAATTTTCTCGCAGAGTGGCAACCAAGAATTCGATTGTACTCCATCATGCGATTCGCACCAGGCCAGAACATTTTGAAGGAAGATATCGACGGATTTTTTTTTGTGGAGACAAATGATTGCAATTCTATAATCTGTGGCATCTCTATGTACAAAAAATAACAACTGAAAAATACAGATATGATAATTCCAGCCAGCAAGTACGGTACATGCAAAAAAACGTATGCAACTCCAGCGTAAGTTTGGGTATCCCGAAAATTTGGTCCAACTCCATTCCAAAGGAAATTAAATTAAAGGATTTCTGGTTTCTGCGAAGAAAATCGCGTTAGGGCCTGGTACGAAAGGTGGCATGGGTGTATTATTTTGTACAAGAGGGTTGCGCGGTGGAAGGATGGGCAATTATGCCGGGGAAGGGAACCGGGTCGTCAATTAGTCGTCCATCACGGGGTACTCGTCCCAGAGCAGAGGCGTGGATTGGTAAGCAAGGGAGGTGATGCCAGGTGGGCATTGCCAAGTGGATACTTCAAGGCAGATAGGGACATGGTGTTTTATGGAGATCACTCAACCAAGCGGTCCCGTCCAGAAAAGTCGCATGGGAGGTCGCCATCATCAACAGAGCAAGTGCACGGGGAGGGGTTCACTCTCGGAGTCAAGTCGTCCAATATCGTCGCGTAGGGCCTGGCTGTCGCATAGGAAGAGCATCATGAAGTCCAGGTAGTCCGGGTTATTCTCGGAATAGAAATGATCCTGTCCAGTTGTTGCAAGGGCCTAGATGGGGTTATTTATGATTGTTGCGCATGGGAAGCTGATGTGGGAGGTTGGGGATCAATGGCGGCATCTTCATGTACAGGTGGTCCAGAATAGTTCTTTTTACCCCAGGCGAAATACCAGCCGGTAGCAACGAAGAAGAATGCCACCAAGACAACGGAGGCATAGTTCATAGTATCAGCAGCAACGGGAATAACGGAAGGCATGCAGAATAATGGGACAGCCAATATACTCCAACCTGCGAAAATCATTAGTCACCATCTTGGAAGGTGTAATGGAATAAGATGCAGAGGTTGGGGCTTACCGAGCGACACAACGTTACTAACGAGACCAACCATACCCATATCAAATTTACCTAATTTGATATGTGTTCGTCCACCAAGGAGCGAGACAGCAATCGGCATGGCGTAACTAACGGTCAAGCAAATAACACCGACACCAGTGAAAGCGTTGAAGGCTGCGGAAGAGCCAAAGTAAAGGACAGCGAGGATGATTTGGACCGCCATGGAGAGCATCATGGCATTTAATGGCACATCCAATGAAGGATTGATCTTTTTCCATAGTTGAGATCCCGGGATGGCACCGTCGCGTGAAAACGCCCAAGTACAACGGGATGCGGCAGTGGTGCAACCAATTCCACAGAATAGAGCAAGGACCATAAGAGGGACCAAGAGTGCGAAGGCTCCTCCTTTGCTGCCGGTTGCTGAGACAAGAATGGTTGGAGTTGGTTGAGCAGACACAAGAGCGACAAGTTCTGCGAGATCGGGAAGGACGAAGAGAATTGGGATCAAGAAAAGTAAACCACAGATAGTGTTGAGGATGATCGTCCCAACCATGGCTCTTGGTACTTGGACGCTTGGGTTTTGTACTTCTTCGCACATGCTATTTTTTGTTAGTGGGAAGTTGAAAATAAGTTTATATGACTTTGAGGGTGGAGCTCACGAGATAATCATTCCAGTGGAAGATGTCGCATATGCTGCCTGCAATAGACCAATACAAAACGACCATCCTGCTGGCCAACCGCTCGAAGGCTCGAAGTGTCCAAAGACAAATGCAGCATCGCGCCGTCCGTTTTTGGCAATTACTAATATTGATATGATAATAGCAAAGAGTCCCGCAAATGTCCAGAAAATGGCAAAGGTCTGAAGAATGTGAGTTTTGGGAATGTCTCGAGAAACAAAAGCAGACTACTTACATCTAACCATGGAAGCCACTTGTTACCGAGGGACGATACAAGATTGCAGAGAAGGGTGATGGCCACAAATATAAGAAATATCTGATAAGTCTCCCCAGCAAAGACTCCCACGCCAGGCTCAGATTCGAACACGTTAACGCAGGCAACAATAAACAGTGTGGTTCCGAAGTTGACCGACAAGGTGATCATTATGTTTCCGACAACGTAGAGCCATCCGCAAATCCAAGAAGCGATCAAACGATACGAGGGCGGTGTTATCATAAATGTCTGGTAGTAAACCCCTCCAGCCGTAGGATATGCAGAGGTAATTTCTCCCAGAGATATGGCAACACATAAGATAATCAACGACACCAAGACCCAGCCCCAAATGACGTTGGCAGGTCCTCCTCCAGCAAGCGGATAAAAGAGGGTAGTAGCGAGACCATATGGAATGGAGGCAAGCACAAAGCTCATAAAAGCCACCTGTAGCGTTGTTCGATTTCTAACCAATTCTGAGGTATATCCCATTGCTTCGAGCATATTGTCGGCTGAATGGCTCGAGCCACTCTCGATGCCATCAGGTTTCTTTTTGTCGATGGATCGTTTGCCCTCATTGCTGGAACTGTCAACTAAGACAGCCTTGTCGGCGCCTTGGTGGTTACTGGAATCCATTGTGGAAGATGTGACAGTGTAGAAGTACAAGAATGAGAGCAGACGAGAAGCGAAGTTCAGAAATACACAAGATCACGAGCTGGCGGGACATGAAAGGTTCTTTTGGAGCTTGCTCCTTGTCGAGTCTCGGCCCCTCGCAAATTGCCTTGATCTACGAATCGCCCCAGACCATATCTCGCCAAGGGCTTGTGTGCTGATTGACGTTATCGAGATAGAAGTTCAACAGGATTGTATTTTGTGATTGGATGATTCTCCATGATCCGCTTTCACAGATTCCATGCCAAGGAAGTGGGTAGGATGAACGTTGGGTGCAGCTCGGGGTTGGAGTCGTGAACAGTTGTGGAGCGCGGGCCTCATTCCGTTGGTAATGAACCAAAGTCTTAATCCATGAATCCCGCGCGCACAAATATCCACATTGAGGAAGGCTCAGCATGGAGTCAAGGACAAAATCGTCGTCACAATTCCACAAACTCCCCACGCAGCGGCCAAAGAGCAGGGAGTAGGGTTCCGGTATGGCCGTCGGATGAGCTTCGGCCTACAAGCTTTTCACACTTGTAGAAATCAAGCAACAAGTCAAATCGACACGTTGCGGGCAATAGATTTTGCCTTTCTTTTAAACAAGACATAAAAATTTAATAGTATGGGGATAAGTAAATGACCCTTGCCGAGCGACTCGCCAAACTGTTGATCAACCTTTTGTGTACTTGGCGAGTTTGTTAGACAAGTTGACAACCATGTTTGACATGAGCTTTATACGATACCCGGGTTGGAGAGAGAATTTGATGTGATACTCCTGAACAGAATTCCATACCGGGGCGTATCAGCTGTCACATTTCGACAAGCACTATCAATCAAGCCCTCACTGCAATGAGTAGATTCATTCACTAACTTGTGGTGATGTGGCTTGTAAGACTGTATTCACGTAGGCACTTCAACTCTCACGATTCTGACTTTGTGAAACTCTGGCGAAGGAAGAACTTGCCCTCAAGACAAGGGAAATTCCGGGTTACTCCCTACGAAATATAGGAGTATATGAAATGAGTTGGGAGATTGGAACACAAAGCTAGAAGCGATGAAGTAGGAAATCGTACTACTCAATGAAAAGTAACTGTGCTGAAGAAACCAAGGTATAATAATTATGAACAATGTAGCATCAATATAAGTAATAAGTCTGGGTATTTGGTTGTCCTAAATTTCGTCAGATGAGAAGTCACAATTTGATACGGCCGACCTACGTCGCATTCCTCTCGTAATTAGGTCGTATAAATTATTAGTATCTGTTTTTGCAACATCCGTCGTCGTCATCTGAAAAGACCCCCAAGCAATTCTCACACATCCGTTGAACCGTCGCTGCAAAACGGGCTTTCTTAGGACGACTAAGAAAGTTTTCAGCTTGCTCGATTCTAAATAGTTATTAATGACAGTTCTAATAACATGGATCAAAACTCACTTATATCCATCCATGCTTCTCTGTTTGCAGCATCCCTCACTACTATAGGGATCTCCTCCGCAATTCTGGCATACCTCCCCGTTGGTGATCTTTCTCCTGTTTCCCTTCGAAGCAAGTATCGATTTCCTCACAGCTCTGCGCTTAGGCTCCGATCTTTCAAACTCTCCACCAACGTCGATCTTCCGCTTTGGTGTATCATTTGTTACGGCAAGAGTATCCGGGTCTTTCGCCAAAGGACTCGAGTTCCCCAAATGTTGTTGCAACTTCGAAAGATTGCCTTGCGATAACGTCTTTGGTGTAGCCGCAGCTTTATCCTCCGGCGCCCGCGCCATCGGTTTCTGAACACATCTCTGGCGAACAAAATCATCTGCGCCCGGAACCTGCTCGCACATATCCAACAGTATGCTACGTAATTTCTCCTCGCTAGCTTTAGATAACGCGGTGGAGACTCTGGTGGTCAAGCCGACGCGAGGTGCCATCGTTGACGTTCTGGAAAGGGCATCGCTGGCCGGTCGACTGGATCTCGTGGAAGGCATTTCGAATTTTCGGCTATGGATATAGCAATAGTAAGGATTGTTGTGCAAATAGATGTGTAAAATTTGTGAAGCGTTTGTCGAAGAGAGGCTTGGTAAATCTGAATGCTGGGGATGTTGAGGTGGGAAACGCGACGCGACGTGGGGGTCAAAGCGTAAAGTAAATAAATACCCCACGTCTCGTTGCTGAGGGGTAAAAAACGGACGGAATCACCCGAGACTGCTTGGAAGACTATCAACATTGAGAGTTCTTCATGCGTCTTTATTCGAAGATTAATAACCCAGCAAAGAAAAAAAATCCAAAAAGAATGATAAGAGAGTACAGCGTTGACCGCATTCTTCAATACAAGAATTGTCCCACAGTATTGAGGTGAAGTTATGAAACTTGGAGTTAATGGATTCACTTGCTTGCGTAAGCATATATAAAGAAAAGGATTAATCTGGAAGGTTGAAGTATTGAAATCAACTAAGATAATCAGAAAACAAATACAATGAAGTAATCAACGTCTGTCATATTTACAGAGAGACCAAGCATTGGAGTCATTTATGTGCGATGCCTCCGTCTCTTGGATACGTGATTAACGTATTCGCGATGTTATTCTTCATCGCCATAATTTCCCACAAACTTCGCATAGTGGAGCTTCAGCATCCTGTTTCGAATGATCAGTTCTGGAAATGCTCGAAATTCCGGTGACACTCACTTCCTCAACGGGGACTGCTCTTCTCTTATATGTTGCTTCACCATCGTCAATACCTTTCCGTTTCTGGTTCTGGTTCAAATTCGTCTCCGCTTTCTTCGGCAAAGGTATAGTCTCTTTCAATAATCTCTCCAGCTGAGGAGTCGTATAAAGCCGCTGCTGTTTATTTGATGCACCTCGGTTGTCTACGTGTATTGTATCTGTGCTGATAGTTCTTGCTAAATTCTTGATGACAATATCGGTTGCATTGGGAATGTTCTGACATAGATCGAGTATGACAGACCATCTTTCCAATAGTTAGTGTGAAGAATTTTCGTAAGGATGCGGGAGAAATGAAGTAGTTCCAAAATGCCTCGTGGGGGCATGAAGAGATAGCAAAAGAGAGAGTGGAAGAAAGCCGGGGAATAATGAGAAAGGAGATGCTGACAATTTATCTTCATCCGCAGCATCAATTGCTTGAGCAAGTAAGGATTTTGAAGCCCCTGGTCGCTTTTGTTGAACAACTATTTTCTTCTGGTCCTCTAATTTCCGACTCAGACTTTTCGATGTTCCAGCGTAAGCGGTAGGACGTGATGAGGGGGGAACAGTTTTCACAGGCTCTGCAAAAGCATAGTCTCTATCCTCGTCTACTCTCTTCCTTTTTGCTTGAGGTGATTGAGGCTTCTTGGCCGATGTCACCTTTCTCTTGACGCAACCACCGAAGTTGTTGACGTCTATGACTACATATTTCGTCAGTGAGAAGAACGATAAATTTCAAATGAATGATAGATACCGTGAAAGGAACACATATTGGTTTGATCATTCGAGCGACAGTTTGTACATGATCCACCAAAATGACCATTAAGTACAACACATTTGGGGAAAACACCGCGGCCCGCGCGGCACCTCTCACAGGGGGTGGCTGCTTCTGAGCCACGTTCATAACCCAGCAGCGCTTGAACGTTGCCAGATCGATCAGTATTTGTAATGCTTTTATCTGGACGGTATGTAATTCGGCGTACGACTGGAAGTCTATTGATGGCTTGTGTAACAGTATTCTTCAATGCATGCTGCGGAGGTTGAAAGAGCGGATTGGGGTTTGGAGTTTTGGAGATGGGCGGGGCAGACGAGTACGCAGGCACGCTTGCTGGTGAGCGTCGTGGACCTGCTGGAGGGAACCCAGAAATGTGTTGTGGTGGCATTATCCCAAAATTGGTGCTTCGTACGGATTCGTGAAGAGTACGTTGATATTGATTGTGCGGGGAATCTTAACGTTGCCTGACAAACTTTAGTCCGAAATACCAAAGCGGTCCAGCAGCTAAAAAAATCCAAGCGTACTCGTCATACAAGTAGATATAAATGTGACCGTGAGTTGGATTATTAACCATTCAAACTGGTACATACATATTCTCTGTAACTGGAGCTGCCTCAAATGAAAAGGGGGCCTCAAGGCGGGCCAGGGTCAAACGCATGATCACATGACTCATCCTTTCTCCAAATTTCTTTTGGCCTGATTTTACCCTTACGCATCTACAATCAACTCGTACTTCATCATTGCAAGACAGCTGTGGTAGTATCTAGCAGAAAAATGTCATAAGACCTAGACCCTCGAGGTCACGTGTTCCTCGTCCACTTTGTACCTGCCTAAAGCTTCATCGCGAAGTCACCATCGAGCTCGCAGTGCTGAAAGACAACGAACAAGGGACGCAGAGAAGAATCCAGTCCTAAGACCAATGCAATTCAAAGAAGTGAGAACCACTGAATACTCTCAAACGGAGGCAACTTATCACTTGAACTCCATATCAGCAGATGGCACAGAACCCAAAACTGTGGTGGTTGTTTGATCAAACCCAGCCTCTATTCGTATCATTCCCTACAATCGACATCCGCATTTTCGTTTTTGAGTACCTCGTACTCATGCGGGAAACTTTATAATATATGCCCATCCCTTCAATCCATTTCTTTCCCGCCAACAGCACATCAACTCGTCTTTTCTCCCCATCTTGATATCTGAACGGCCTCTACAAAATGACACCGCTCAATCCTCCATCCTACAACTGGACATCCCCCCATCCCGGTATATATCATCGACCAGCCCTATCAACCGAGTCTCTTTGGTTTACGCGACCCAAAGATCTCCATGAGATGTTCATTACCTCGCACCTCACATTCTCCCGCCCGCATACACATTATCCTAAAATTAGGCTTAAGGAAGCTGCTCGGCGGGCTTGGAAGAGGTTACGGTTTGAAGTACCGGAGTTGGGTATACGTGCTGTGATCAACGATGGAGAGGTATTTTTAGAATACAAAATGCTTGACGAGGTGGGGGTTAGAGGGTGGATTAGTAGGACGTTGTTTTTTGGGGAGAGCGAAGGAGATTATGAGTTTGAGAGTTTGCGGAAAGATATTGTGTCGAGGAAAGATTGTGAGGAGCAAGCTTCCGTATTGTTGAACTTCGAAACACGGGATAGCGCGGTGTTTGGTGATAGGGGCGAGGAGCTAGTCGATGGCGTCTATCTCATTCTTAATACTGATCACCAAATCACTGACGGGATTGGGACGAGGATTCTATTAGGGAGATTCTTAGAGCTGTTTTCACAGTATGTCAGAGTCGAAATGGACTGCAAAGAGAACTTGGTTTGGGAGGATAGTTATAAAAATCTAACACAGCCTTGGATTGGGAGGTTGGATGGGATGCAGAAACTTGAAGGGAGGAAGTCTGTCGAAACTTGTGAGAGAAACAGAAATCACCTCTTTCATGAAACCGTAATTCCCCCTCGACTCTTTTCATTTCGAACTTCCCGCATCTCTTTGAACAGAATGTTCCTAACCTCACCCAAAACAATCTAGTCAGCGAAAATCAACCCCTCACTTCCTCTCAAAGAATACCTACCATTCTCATCAACATCATCCCCCCACCCAACTTTCCCCCAAGTTTCAACTCAAAAAACACACTTCCTAACTCTCCCGCCTGAAGAAACCACCTCAATCCTCACAGCAGTCAAGAGATTCTCCAAAACCGCAACAATCACCCACGCAATCCACGCAGCAATGGTAGTTACTCTCCTCTGCCCTTCCTTCCAGCAATCGCCATCACCGAAGCTCTCAACATTCAACTCTTCCTGTTGGTTCAACGGTCGTCGCTATCTCATGCCAGCTGAGCAAAACTCATATATCCCACCTTGCCAATCCTTCTTCCCAATATGTTTTACTGATCTCCAAGATCTACGCCTGACTAAAAATCCGGGCAGGGAAGAAAGACGTGCGTTAATGTTGAGGACTTTGGAAATAACTATGGGGCAGTACCTGGCGTTGAAAGAGGAGAGAGGGTTAGGGCTTTGTAGTACCATCACACTTATGGAGGAAATTGGCTGGGCTATGAGAGGGAAGAATATAGTCAAGGAAGAGGATGAGCGTGGTAAAGGAGAGAAGATGGAGCGATTTGCTGTTCCTGTGAGTAATCTATTTCCTTGTTTTCCTTGTGATCTTTTATGGGTTGGTTTGAGCTAATCAACCTTCTAGCTTTTCTTATCAGATGGTATTACGGAGAATTACATCGCTCGTTCCTCCCCTAACTCTGGAACTGCAATCTCATCAGAGAACGAAAGATACAAGACAAGTCAGATTGAGGCTGGGAGGCAAGATATTCTTGTGGTTAGGGATGTACATTTTGGTGCGAATGCTGGCGATGAAGTGTTTGTACCCTCTTCCTGCCTATCCCTATTTGCGAGTGTCTTTTATCTGCCTGCTCTGTCCATCTCATCACGAATCATTTTCTCTCCATTGACGACAAGAAACTCACTACAAATAGCATCCTCAGAATAGCGACTTTTCGCTCCCAATTGAGAATTTCCGTGGAATGGAAAGAAGATTTATTCGATGGAGTTATGGTCATGAAATTCTTAGAGGAAATCAAATGTGTCTTGTTGAGTCTATTGTAAGTGACAGGTATGTCTTGGCTCCAAAATACACCCTTGCTGCTCTAATTGCAGACTCTTTCTGCTCTAAAACTTATTACCGATATAATTCCGTCTTCGCCTTTCAAGTACTTATTACTCCTTCCTTCTAGCTCCTAATTTAAGCTAATCGATCTCTAACTATCTAGAAATTTCACCACACCAATGTAATTATACGAACAGTAATTCCAGCTGCAGCGTCTCATTTATACGAATCGCCAGAAGAACAGCCATACTTTCAGGGAAAAACAAACTACATCATCCCCATGTACATACTGGAATGGGATGAAACACCTATGGAGTGGCGTACGTACCGTACATGGATCAGTCCCAACCCACACATTCGTCAGTAAGCAAACTTTCGGATGATCATCATTCCAAGACTTACCATCAACAAGGAATGTAAAGCAAAACAGAGCATGGGAAGAGATGATACAAGACATAGGACGAGACAAAAGAAACCCACGAGAGAATTCAATCCCAGTCTACAATAAGACGCCTTAAACAAAGTCTCACCCCAGTAAAGATCGCATGAAAAACTGAAAGCACTTGCGAAGAGAAGGATGACATACTTCGACGTGCGGTACAAAGCAGGGCTTTTGCTTTGATGAAACCCCCAGTGACCAAACAACCCAAAAGGAACGTTATGCTTGTACGATTCCAGAAACCCCTCTCCCCAGACCCCAAGTACTGTATCTACTTCACAAGATACTCCCCATGTAAGATCTTACCCCCGGCTCCCTCCATCATTCAAACCAATTACAAACCAGACCATCGAATACCAGATATCCCAGTATCCAAAGACCTTCTGTATCTCAGTACATGCAAGCCCGCCTGAAAAGTAAAACATCGATCACGAGGAACAACTAAAAAAGTGTGCTCATACATACCTACATAGAGAATGTGTTGGATATAGCTAGTACCATATTATCCGCCCCACTAAGCTAGCTACCCACTCCCAAATGACATACCAGGCTAACTTATTAAACCACACAATACCCTTCAAGTCCAGATTCAACCGTCCCATATCCATCTCCTTCATCCTCCATACAACAATCCCGCAGCGACTCTTCCTCAGTCTCCCCACGAACAACACGTTCGTTCGGCCTCTGAAAAAAGAATTAAGCTTGGTTTCACTCAATATTTACTTTCCTTTACGCCAGGATTCCTCCGTCCCACTCCGCAGAAAGAGGGTCAGATGCGGAACTAGGAGGGTACAGTACATTTGTACAAATTATAGTAGATTAGGCAAATTCCACTCGTCCTTCGGGACTAGGTAGCGCAGTGGTCAAGAATAGACAACTCTACCTACTGTAAAATCTAGTATCTTCCGCACCTCTTCATACCCAAACCCAGGATCCTCGCAGCGCCAAGGTCAAACGAAGCTGGGATGGGAAGGATGTGAAGCGCCGTGGTCCTGGCTGGGTGTGGTCTATGCACTGTACTGTAGTGGAAGTGTAAGACGACTGTCACAAAGCCATCGTCCCAATGGCGGCTGCTGTCATCCGAGTCTCGTCTGACTGGTCCTGAGAGACTACTGTGTTGGATCATGGATGAACAGTGGGTGGGATGGAGGTGGTAGTTCTTGATGTTGTGTGGGAGTTGAAGTAGTGGGTTGGGGTTGGTGGTTTGGTATGCGCGAGGAGGTGGGGAATGTGAGTGATGTGCTTTTATCTTGATATTAGCTTACAGGATTGTCTTCTGATGAGATGTCATGATGGTGATGGTGGGGATGAACAGCTTAAAGGAGGCATGAGTCGGTTTAGTCATTGGAGCATAAGACGACGTATGGGGTAGTCATTGCTTAGATACCCCAATCTAGTTTAATATCCTCTCGTTTCGATGTGGAGTTCTTCCTCGTCCCTCGGATCCCTAGAGGCTCTTATATTGAGATTGTAGATACTCTGAAATTCGAGTTACTGTTAACGTAAAAGTCTTTCACAACTAAACTAATTCGACATTCAAGATGTTTGGAATAATCAATAATATCTGAATTTTATCTACTAAGGTAAGCCAGGACAACCAAGTTCTTTGTGCTAGAGCTCCTATAATATACATCACCAACCACATATCTTACAATCACCGCCTACAAAGTTCGCAGAAGACCATCACGACTACTACACCAAAGAAACAGTCGATAACACCAGAGAAACCAAAAATCACAACCACCACAAAAAACCACAAAAACAACCAGTTTTTGACATGATATTTATAATAGCCGGAATTCAAAATATATAAAGAACATAGTGGGGTATGAGTATGAGTCAACCATCCAAGCTCCCAGCCCTCTTCGTCTATTCCTCAAGAAAAGAAAAAAGTGGAGAAAGAGAAAAAAAATAAAGGTGCGTAAACACACTACAAAGATCCATCAGCATCTAGCTCATCCATCCATCCATCCATGTGCGAACTCAACACCAGTAGAGTCGTCCATCTTCTCTATCATATCAAAAGATCTATGAGCAATTACTCTGAGGAGCTGGGGTCGCAGCCGCCTTCTTAGCCGTCGCGAAGGTCGTAGGAGTAACCTTGGGAGGAGCGTTTCCAGCGGGAACAGCAGCAGCAGCAGCAGCCGCAGCCGGAGTAACAGTGGCAGGAGGAGCCGCAGCACCACCACCACCACCGCCCATCTGGAAATCAATGCACGACTCGTAGGTCTGATCGATGGAGCGGGCATCCCAGAAGTGCTGGATGACACAGCTCCCAGCCGTGGCGCACTTGCTCTCCAATCCGGTAGGAATGGTGAAAGAACCGGTCCTCTGATCCTCCGGGATCGTCTTTGCGTTGTCGGCAAACATGGCGAAGGAAAGGAGTGGTTCGCCAATGATGCTGTTGGTCGCGGTATCGATGACGGAGATGTTGGCGGTACCGGTGTGAGGAGCGCGGATGTCGAATTTATATGGGACGACTTGGCCAGCCGTGTAGGTCTGGATGTTCTTCGCGTTGTCCGCGAACTGGAAGCCCTTGCAAAGGAAGACGTTGCACTTGACGGGATCAAAGTCCTTTTGGGACTTTGCAACTTGGAGCATGCCCTGGATGTTACCGCCGTTGTCGGAGGCTTGGTTGCTGAAGACTTGGTTTCCGCATACTGCTTTCATGGCGTCACCAGCGATACGTGGTGGTGGGGAGGCGAGGAACCCGTGGCCAGCGACGTTGGTGATTAGGCCGGCGGCGGCGGCGAGAACGAATGATGAGTATTGCATATTTGCGGTTGGTTGTGTATATTTGGTTTAGTTGGGTGAGAGGTTGTCGAGAAGTAGTGCCCAGCAAGGATGGAAAGAGTGAGATTGATGATTGATGGAAAAAGAATGGAATGGTCAGAAGAACCGAAAAGGAAATTGCTCAGCAATAGATTCTCTGAGAGGCCGAAAAGTTGCAAATAATCCAAAGTCTTATTATCGATACGCTAATAAACCTTACCACTATTGTTGTTTTTCGGCGACAAAACCTCTCTAATGAACGTGTAGACAAAAAATTGAAGGACTGGAAAGGAAAAAGAAGGGACAAAAGCTTACATATATACCACAGCAAAGAAAACGAAAACGAAAGAACCCCCGCCATCCCCACTCACCTACCTCCTCGCCTAAGTCGTCTAAGCGATAAGATGAAGGGTGTTGCGCAGTACTGTTAGTACCACGTTTAAGGGTTCCGAGGTCACCCAAACGGTTTCCACGAATGAGACCAGCTTCCTCTCGGGCAGGAAACAAATCCTACGCATGAGAAAATGCCATTGTGCCCTCCCTCTTGCATTACTCTCGTCTCCCGCGGTATGTGTGTCATCATAAACCCTGACAAGCGGCTCCTTATTGCTTGTACAGGCTTGTGCAGCATAAGTCTTGTGGGCCAAGATGGTGCACGTTGCACTCTGCAGTTATGCGGCTCCACAATCTTCAGACGAAGAGGAGCAGTGTAAATTTGAGAGTGGCGGTCGCCGATCGGGCCAGTCGCCGCTTAGGGAGTTCTTCATGATATTGGCATGCGGCTAGGCACTGTATGCGCGGCAATGTACGGAGTAACAGTCAAGAGCCTGCGAGTGTGCGAGAACGTGACGTTGTGCCCCATAGCCATGTTTCACCATGTTTTGAATAAAACCATAATAATCACCAGAGAAGAAATGAACGTGGGTCACCACGTTCCTTTTTTAAAGCTCCATGCAAGCTGAGTAATCAATTCCAGTGACAACAGACGAGCGGCCACCAATGAGAGGCCACCAAATTCATATGATCTTCAAATTATGATGTCCAGTGCAGGAATACCCACCCGACAACTCGGTAGTGGGTGGGAAGGGCGCTGCAAATGGCGTAAATCAAGCATCCCACAATCCTTATCCAGACCTCCCAAGATCCAAGTTCGTACGATCCAAGATACGAAAAAAAATCAAAAAATCTAAAAACGCCTGATCCAAAACATCGTTGCACAAATCCGCATCCAAAACTCCGCGAAGGAGATCAATCACTGGATCTCCTCTTTCTAACAAACTCCTGTCTTGTATGCTTCTTGAATTAGCCTATATCATATGACTCCTCATACCGGTAGCCCTTTCAAAGTCCCTTCAAAAGAATTTGACGTGTCGATCCAAAAGCCAAAATCTGTCGACAAATGGGAAAGGTCCCTTTTGCATCAGTTCTCGACAACGGAAGGTGATTCTCAGGGTACAGGGACTCGTAGTTTGTCACAAATACTACTGCATGCGACGAGGTTGTAATTACGATAATACTTCGTATGTGGGCAGTCTCGTAGTGTTACGAGGCATGTAAGGGTACTAAGGATCGTACGGTAAAGTGGCTGGGGAGCCTGGTCACTTCGATGCCGTGTATCATTTTTTCGACGCCGTATAACATTTGGCAAGTTTAATTCTCACGGTATTAACGGACGACCAGGAGAATACTAATGAGCGGACCAGTCGCTTCAGCGGCGGTGTCTTTCCGAATTTCCGAATTGGTAAGCGAGTCCATGGTCATTATCTAGCCAGATCAGGACAAAAGGTGGACCATGCCGTGGCATTTGGATCACCCCCGAAGAATTTTCATCTCATGTCAGGAAGGCTGAAGTCGATCGATACTGTACAAGTATCACGGAACCTTTTAGTCCGATCCCTTCTTCAATTGGCTTAATTTCTGTCCGGATTATAAATTATTGCAAAACATCGAAGATCCGAAAAGGTTATCTCGCCGCCTTTCCCTTGCCATCACCACTCCTACTCTTCTGCAGATTCATCTCCTCAATCCTCCTCGTTCGAACTCTCTGCAACGATCGTGGTAACTCCTCTTCCTCAGCCGATTTTTGCTGATCACTCTTCTCGTTTTGCAAATTCCCAACCATCTCCTTGTTCCTGGAGAACGTCGACCTCCTGCGTCGTCTGATCTGAGATAATTTCTCAGTATTCTGCTTCTCGGTCATAACATCTCTTGCTTCCGAAGTCTCATCATCCCCATCAATGGCCATATTGATATTGGTTTGTGTTTCCCTCTCCTGAACCGGCTCCGCCCCCCTCTCAATGCGATCGCCGTCCCGATGCGTCGGGCGAGTGAGCATTCCACTTCGGAACTCATTCGCACCTACAAGCAATTTCGTCAGATCAATTAGTTCCTCCAAAAATTCAATGACCTCAATTTGTCCCGCTGATGCTGCATTCCATGACAAGAATTTTTGACGTATCACCTGCTTAACCATGGACACTTCGATGTCCGAGCGCGAACGCGAAACCTCATCGTGCTCCTGGATCGCAGTCATGCCTCGTTCCATCACCACTTCCCGTACGCGATTGACCATACGAAGATGCGACAGCCGAGCTGAAGGTAGAAACTGTGGCAAGGGTAGCTTTGTAGTGAGAGCTTCGTGGGCTGCAAAAAGAGTAATGGTTATAGCACCAGCCACATTCCGCCGATAGGCAAAAACCTGCGTATTGAGTTCCTCCAAAACTCCAGAGCCATACTCTCGACGAAGATGCATCATATTGTCCATTCTTTCGACGATTCCATGGAGAACATATAGTATCTCGGTATACACGAGAGCAAGTCCTTCGAACGACCCCTTCAAACGCGGCTCGCTTGCACAGAAAGGGAGGAACGTTTGTGCAGCTGTGAGGGCACCTTGCGCTTTCGATTTAGCATGATCGAACCGTTCTGACACAATATTGGATCGTATGTCGATATTCTCCTCAGCATCAATTCCATAGGCAAGGCAGGCTTCCATCTCGATGATTTGACCAATAGATGATGCCAGACTCTCTACGAGTCTATCTCTTGCTTTTACCGGGAGAAATACCGCCTGTAAACCCAAAGCAACCGCACCACCAATCAAAAAAGCAATAAGTCGTTTGAGGAAATTCTCAGTAGCAGTTCCCGGAACAGTAGCATCTAAGGTGGCCAAACATACCACGGACATGGAAACGATTGATACCATGCCCGCTTTCACATATTTGCTACCCAGTTGAACATAAGTCGATGGTATGATACCAATAACGAGAATGACGACGGAAACTATCCGATTTCCATTGTGAGCTTCATATGCGACATAACCCCTTGAGATTCATGTTAGCAGTTGATTTATATATGCTGTGCTCTTGAGTATCACTTACCAAATACATCCTATTGTTGTTCCGACGGCTCTGACGGAAAATGTCACCACTGAAGTGCCGATTGCGACTTCCGATATGAGGACAAGTTGTAGTGCAGCCCATACTCCACGATTCAGTGTATACCATGTACTCCATTGCTTGACAAATGCAGGGAAAGTGACAAGAAATACGGCTATGGTAAGCTTGAGGGCATAGATAGCATCATCACTACTTGTAGCACCTTCAATGACATCAGCCAGACCATTTCGTAGACGGAACATCAGGCTCTTCTTCTTTGGCGGCCGACGTGACCATGACCTTCTCCTTGGTGCATTTGTGATGCTTGGTGCTATCGAAGGATTACGGGAAACTGAACGATGGCGGGACAATGAAGGATTGCGGGATCCTCTCCCTCTTACAGGAACCGCTTCGATATCGGTCTTGTATTTTTCCAAGAGATTCTCGTTACTTGCTGAAGATTCCACATGCTCTGGTTCATCTGCTTTCTTATTGCCCGTTCGAGCATCTTTTCGCGCATTGTCGGGTAAAGCAAGCATGTCCTCTTCGCCTCCTGACAGCAACCATTTTCGCCAGTTGATTTTGGGTGCATAAAGACGCCGCCTCTCATGGCGAGCCTGTCGTTTTTCAACAATGATGCGGGAGTGATTAAGCATTGCTAATGTATGCAGTGCGGCCTGCCGAAGATTGAGAAGAAACAGTGAAATCAGAAAAGTTTCCATTCGTGGCATGACATCTACATCTGGATGCTCCTGGTCACGAATCGATGCAGCACCTTCGAGGGCTGAAGCGGTATTTTTGTCGAAATCACCAAGTGCTTCCACCAAGATATCGACTCTAATATCAATCTCTTGAAGATGGATGCCATGTGGTGCACGAGCGCCCGATGGTAGTCGAGGAACGTCATAACAGTAAGCAAGACATGAGGTAACCACATCAACGCTTCTATCAATCTTTTCTTGTAAATCCTCCAACGGCTTGGCGATTCGATGAACTAGATATCGCAGAAGTTCAATATCTCCAAATTCAATCTCCTTCTTTGGCTTGACGAGTTCGAGATCTTCGAGTTTTCTTTCTCTTCTCAGCTTACTTCTGCTCCGCTTCCTGGGCGTTCTGGTTTTGCTGTGGCCCCTCGAGGGTCTTCTCTCATGTTTGTCGTCTGAGGAGTACCCAGCACTACTTGCTCTGCTCGCTCGACCGCTAGGTGATTCCATGCCGTGCCTTGTCCTCGCTGATTCTCTCACCCTTTCCTCGTCTTCAACAACAGGGACGGGCGTCTCGGGTGCGGGCTTGTCAGGCGTGGCTTTGTCGTTCTCGTCACCCATCAAGGCGTATTTGCTCTCGCATGCTCCAATAAGAGCAATGGCATTTTGTACCAGCTTGTTCATGGCGTGAACACTGATCGGTTTCATGGCTTCTGGCGGTAAGACTGAGAATGCGAGCTCAAAATTGCACTCTTGTTGAGCAGCTTTACAGCCTGCCAGCTTTGAACGAAGTTTTGTCTTCTTATCCGTCAATGACTTAAGTGTTACGGTCTTTGGCGTCTTGTTTTTGACTTTGGTCTTGGTAGTCGTCTTGTGGAAGAGACGTGTGCATCTTTCGAGAAGGGTTAAAGTTTCCTTCGTCTGCGATACCTTCGGTTCAAGAACCAAAGTGGAATGTTCCGAATCACTCGGGGCAACCGGTGTCATTCTCTTCTTCCCAGATTCATCGCCAATGTTGATGAAATATCGTCCGGCATCTCGTAGAGTATCAACCGTCTCCCCCAATGTTTCAATCGTAGTGTCTCCAAGAAATTCCCCTGAGAACTCGGGAAATACCAGAACATTAACCAAGATCAAAACGGCAGCCGCTGTCAAAACTGGATATAGAATCTGGGTTGCCGCTGCTTTGGTAACATGTCCCGTCGGACTTATCAGAGTGACCACGGCTACAATAACCAGTAGGAGAAGGAACATAAAGAGACGAGGCGTGTGCGACCGGAAATATCCGTGGAAGAAGACGGCAATGGCTAAAAAGATTCCGCGGATGGTGTTGGCTTCGGGTGAATCTCCTGGATATGAGACGCTGGATAAGTAAACGCCAAATAACGACCAACCGAGTCCAGCCAATGTGCCCAAAACAATCAAAACCAATCCTTCTGCCATCATTCCGAATCGTCTGCCGGGATGTCCGAACACCGTCACCATCGGAGCGAGGTATGTTGCCCTTCCGAATATGCGGACGACGGGCGGGAGGAGGGCGATGATGACGGCGATGGTCGTTGCGATGGTGTTTTTCATCATCCTCTGCCAGAGGTTATTCTTCTGGAGGTTCTCCCATATTGCGGTGGCTCTCTTCTCGGCCCACCCTTCCAGTTTCTTGGAGTAGTTCATCTTCTTCTGTTTTCCTCCTGTTCTTCTCCTTTTTTCTCTCACTCTCCTCTCTTTCTTCCCTCACTCTCCTCCCGTAATCCAAAACCTAGGTAGGTATATCTTTTTCCTCTATCCGTATTCCAGCGTCCTGTGATCCCGCCGTACTTAGCGATGGCCTCTATCTGGGCAATATGTGTATATCCAATTCCTCCAATTCAATAATTCCAAAAGAAAGGCGTATCGTCATCGTAATCGTCTCGAGAGTCAAAGTACCAAAAGTATGGGAAAAGAAAAAGAAAGAGGAATCACAGATGGACAGCGACGCTCCGTATTTGTATACCCAGAGAGCAGGTCAGGCAACGGAGTCGGTGAAGAAGTGGAGGTGGATTTTCTGGCACAGGCACTCTACAATTTCGTCGCCATGGTAATTTGGATTGCTTCACTATGCGCAAGTCTCATTGTGATGGCTTTTCAGGGCAGGAGACCCTCTGTGCAATTTTACGTAGTGGACCTCGAAAGTCTATTTTACCCCTAAGCAGCCCTCCAGGCCCTGTCCCGAGCATCTTGACGTCGGTCCAGCGATCGTGCTCACGGCTTAGCTTATCCGGCCCCATCTCAATGCCCAACCTTGATGTGCCTCACCAGCTATTTACGGTGACCGCGTGCATTGGGCCGTCATTGGGTCATCGTAGATAAGGTAGCGAGGTCACTGAAAACAACCCCGCCATTGCCCTACTGGTACTGACAACTTCAAAGACGAAGCTTCAGGTAGCAGCATCGAACCACAGCAACGTACATCCCCAAACACTCACAACTCCCAGCTGTCGGATACACTGAGCGCATCAGCATCATGGCTCCCTCATCCACCATAATAGTAAGTAAACCCCGCCTCCCAATGCCCAATAACAACAGCTCACCCAACCACCCCCCAGACGAAGCTCAAAGTGCAGCTCAAGCTCTCCATCGCCCGCCTCCGCATGGTCCAACAAAAAGACGAAGCAGTATCCAAACAACAACGCCGCGCCATGGCCCAGCTGCTCGAATCCGGCAAAATCGAATCCGCGCGCATCCGCGTAGAAAACATCATCCGCTCCGACATCACCACCGAACTACACGAGATCCTAGAGCTGTACTGCGAGCTACTCCTCGCGCGCACCGGACTGATGGAAGGACCAGTGTGCGACGCAGGACTGGAAGAAGCTGTCAAGAGCCTGATATATGCTGCCCCGCGGACGGATGTCAAGGAGCTACAGCAGGTCCGCGCATTACTGGTCGATAAGTATGGAAAGGAGTTTGCGCTGGCGGCTATGGAGAATAGTGATGAGAAGGTGGCTGAGAAGGTACTCAAGAAGCTTGCTGTCACGCCGCCGGCGCCGGAGTTGGTAAATGGGTATCTGGAAGAGATCGCGAGGACGTATGGCGTTGACTGGCCCAAGAAACCGAAAGAGGAGTTGGGGGAGCCGCCCGAGTACGTGGATAGCGATGATGACGAGAATCCGAGTGGTGGACAGGCACAGAAGGTCTTGGAGGAACCGATCGCTGCAAGTGGCGCAAAAGTACGGGCAGAGGAGAGGGAAGCTTTGAGTAAAGCGACCCCACCGAGGAATTTCGGTCCTAGCAGTCCATTAAGGGTAAATCCACCGAGTCCTAGCACCGATAATCTTCATCCCAGGGTGAAGGGAACTCTGGACTTGAAACCTACGACTAAACCCCAAAGCACACCTGCGAAATCTGGCACACAGAGCAAAGGGCCGGTGGGTGGTACAATACCTGACGTGGACGAGCTGGCAAAGCGTTTTGCGGCACTGAAGAAATAGAGGTGTATTACGATGGTTTCGGTTACCTGGCGTTTGGGTTCTGAGGTAGGTTGGGGATTCAGCGGATATTCATGCATTGTCAGTATAGCGGGTAGAGCCATTTCGGATTTAGTTATCTCATGAAGTCTGGTTTATGTTCCTACGAATGGCGAGAGTCAGGAACTGAAAATCTATTTTTTAATCATATCTGCTCAGATATGCCATCCAGGAAATCTATACATCTCTCTCTACTCTTCAATAACCCATCCCAGAAATTCCCACCTCCAAAAAATAACAGATTCCAGACCTATCTACTCCCTCACCATCGTCTCCCCCTACCCCTCCTTCACACAGGAAGCATAATAGTATAACAAGAATCTCCATTCCCATCCCATCTCCTCACTCCCCTTCCAACAACCCCCCCCCCCACACCCCCCCCACGTCTTATCTCCTCTCCCTACATCATCTTCTCCATCTCCGCTATTCCTTCCCTTCCCACCCCTTCTATACTCTACGAAACCAACAAACCAACAAACCATCAACCCATTCTCCCCTAGTCACGTTCTAAGCACCTTAATCACTTCTCTATCAACGATAACACCAAGATAGAAAATACAGTAGATAACTATAATACGTTTTCTTCATTCTGTAAATCGTGTATCCTGGACATAAGATTACAAGCCTAGTTCCTCGCTGCTACTGCTGGTCAAGGGTTGGGGAAAGAGCTGGACCCTGGTGAATTATAGGTGAGATTGATATGTACTGTATGGGTTGATTTGGGTTGGGCAGTTGTGATTTTGTTGGCTTTTGGTTTTGGGTTGTGAGGGGTGAAGGGGTGAGAGGGTGAGAGGGTGAGAGGGTGAGAGGGTGAGAGGGGGTGAGAGTGGTAAGAGGTGGGTTAACGGGTTTAGAGATTAGAGATTATAGAAGAGGTGGAGGGAAGGGGTTGGGAAGGGGTTGATAAGTTGTAGATGGAATGGAAAACTCATCTTCCTGTCTTACCTATTTCCCGGTCTTTCAGAGGCTCAGAACTAACCTTCCTTTCGGTCGCAGGACATATTAGAGTGTAGCCATAAGAGTTTGCTTACTCGTAGTCCATATATACATATAATGATGGGGCCATGTCGTGTTGCAAGACGAAACGAAGCCTTTCTTGCAATTTGCAAATGATGTTGAAATTTCGTCAAGAGCTGATGTCTTGCTACCTAGCCATGGGGTATACTTCAGAGATGTAACTTGCTTCCGAAAAAGAAATGTCGCTAAAACTCCCGCCGTAAACTGTCGACTGATGCAAATGTGAACTGCCACAACTCCCCAGAATCGCTGCAAAATACCTTGCAAGAAGAAGGATTTCGTGCCTCGCCATGAACCGGTGAAGAAACTATTCCTTAAGAACTTAACAACCTTCGAAGCTCCCTTCGATAAACCCCAAGTAGCTTCTCCTCTGCATCCTCTCCTCCGTCTTCGCCACTTTTAAGCAATTTGGCGAGATACTCGGGATCGGAACACAGGTGTAGCATTCCAATTCCAGCAAAGCGGTCACCTTTCGCTCGACCAACGGCCTCTAACCAGGGACAGAAATCTCGATGAACCCAACGAGCCTCGCGGATATCAATCACTTTGCTTGAGCGGAAGTCTCCGCGGAACCAATGTCCCGTGAGACCCTCGATAGCCAAGCGCTCGAGATTAGTAGTCAGAGCTAGGAGTTCCACGGCGGAAAAGGTAATATTTCTGAGTGTGCCGGAGTTGCACCAGCCCACGATGGTGATGTCGCGCAGTAGGGCTGAGTGTCGACGACCGATTTGGGCGAGGAAGGCGAGAAGGGCACTGTTGTCGGCTACCACCACAGGGCGGGAATAGAGGATTGCGGCGGCTTCAGCGTGAATGGTCTTTGAGACGGCGAGGAGATTAGGTGCGAATACTCTCTCTTCTGACTCGTTGTAACTCTTTGGTTCGCTGTCGTTGCGGTGAATGTATCGGTAGCGAGATCCATTGTACTGTGGGATACAAGTGTCGTACGTAGCGCGTATTGCTACACGGCATTGAGACTTTTTCTTGCTGGTGACAAAGATGGGCAGAGAGGGATTTCGGGATCCGATCAAGGCCAAATCATAGATCTTGTTTCTGAGTTCCGCTGGCAAGTCCCTGGAAAGTATAGTGAGCAGACACTCGGGGTCTGGAGTTGTAAATCAGACTTACATGAATGGGAAGATTTTGTGCTTGGCAAGAGGCTTGGATTTCTTGTGTTGGGAGGTCTTGCGTCGCCGCGTGTTGTCAGTTGGAGTTGTTTGGATAAAGTCGCTCGAAATCTACATACCTCGGACTGCGGCTCGAAGGCCTCTTCTTTATCCAGCATATTATCATCGTTAGCTTGCTCGGTGTAGCATACTTGGGTACTCTTGCGTTTAGAGTAGCGTGTGCCAGAATCACCAGATGCCACGGGACCGGTTGCTGGCAAAGCAGAAGTCATGTTGTGGTTTTCCAAAGACATGTCCCTGGTTTGGTATGTGGTATGATCGAGAGTAGGGTTAGTGAGTAACGTCATTGTTTTTTCTCCTCAGTCAACCCTCTCGAATTGGCATATCTATTACATCTACCCCCACTCCTCGTCCTGTCATCAGGGACGAAACTCTCTTATTCTCATATCCCGGATACGTTCCTGTTTCTATGCTGCTACATCATCCAGCTACTTTTCTCTACGCCACGAATGTCAGAAGACGAGTACATAATGTGAGAAAACAGCAAGCATAGAGAGAGAAGCTAGCTGGGGAGCGAGCAGCGCTCTAATATATAGGTCGTTTGGCCGGCTGGAAATGTCCGAAATAGAAGTAGCGCCTTCCATAGAATATGCTAGTGCCAGACAGAGAAACTGGGAGTGATTGTGCTATAACAACGGTATTACGTTATCAGACTCCAGAAGTCAATAGCAGAGAATTGAGAAATAAAGACATAACGGTATTACTGATATGTGAGAAAAAGAGTATGTGTACGATACAACGCTCAAAGTTCATGTCAATATCTCTATTCTCAAGTCTCTTTCTGTTTGGATGGTATCTTTTCCGCCATGTCAAGAATCGCAAAAATAGTTGCAAAGATAACATAGCCATTGTCCAATATCTTTGAAACAAAATTCCCGACAAGGAGATATACTCCTCCAACGCAAGAGAGGGGTTTCACACTCTGATATCAGACAATACATTTGGCATCTACTTTCTCCTTCCACCAACTTACATCTTCCAAGTTAATAGAAGACATAAACACATCACAATACCAAAGAATCAATCAAGCACCACGAAAGCACAAAGCAGTACCATTCACACCACCAGGGAAAGCCTAAGAATCCAAGAAACCAAAGTCATACCATTCATCCACCATACCTCATAACTCATAACTCATCACCAACCCAACCCAACCCTCACTCCCACCACGCCTGGCCTCAAAAATAGCATACAGACTACGGTATCCCCACGCACCCACCCTCCCATCAAAACCATAAACCAAAAAATCCCATCACCCAAGCGTTAAAACACATGAACCCCTTTCCAAAAACGACCGTAACCAAAAGGACCGCCATCCCACCAGACCCCCAAGTCAACCACGCAATATCATAGCATCAAAATATGCGAGTTCGCAGACCGGAGGATCTTATCATGTCTTCGTTTGGGAAGGGAGATGGGCGGTATCCAGGAGGTAGGTTTTTATTGTGGGCAGGACTAGTCAGCCTATTAGCAAAGAACCAAGAGAGCGTCGCAGAGAAAAGAGGAGACTAGAAGGGATAGAAAGAGAAGAGAAAACATACAGCACCACAAGAGCCACAGCTCTTACTTCCATCACTAGCAGCACCACACTTAGGACACGCGGAGCCGTGCATATTGTCTTTCCAAAGGTATTCCTTTTTGTGCTTGATGAAGGTCGATCGGTGTATTGGTATCCAAGTCTATTCAAGTTCGTAAGTATCTCCGTGGGCAAAAGGTGTAGATGGGATCGGTTTACTTACAAGTTTGTTAAAGAGGTTGACGAGAGAGAAAGGTTAAGATGGTCAGCAGAAATAGGCAGCAGATGAGGGGTAGATAAGCAAGTGTCAAGTCTCTCGAGACGAGTAATGAGTGCTGCTCACTTAGCTAGCTGCAAGTCATCCCACCGGGGACAAACCCCGCACCACCTGCAAGCTCAATGGTGGTTGGACGTGGGGTGGATCCCATTGCGGTAGATTAAACGAGTTCAAGGACCAATCTCCGCTCAGCACGTGGGAATGGGTGGTCTCGTGAACTATGTCTTCCCAGAAACTCTGTGGTGCCTATCGGTTTTACTTTCACCCGTTCAGGTGGGTGTACAACTTCGTCATGTACGCTCCGTACTCGTACATTGTGAAAGTGCAAGAGTGGAGAAAGTGGGACTACGATACGGTAAGATTACAGTACGCTACACAAGGTCAAAGATTATAGTGTAGCCGCGCTCAGAGCTGCGGTGAATATCAATTTCGTATCAAATCAAGGTATAATCACCAAAGGTCAACGTAGAAGAAGAGCCTTAAAGTAAGGCAAGCCAACTTAGCCCGATCCGGTCCATTCCTGTCCAGCACCGCCCAAGTGGAGAAAGCAATAGGCTCTTAGCCATCAATTTACCATAGCCATACCTATTCACAGAAAAGAAGAACAATCCGGGTTATACCATCAACGCCCCTTGGATACTAGTCCACGCATAAAAGCAAAGAATGATGTGCCTCCGACATTCGAAGAAGTTGGAGTATTTTGACGCCGTTCCGTAGATAGCACACTGCCCTTTCGACCAGAAGACGACGTAGATATTGACGGGCCCACAGGAGCCTTTCGTTTGCTGCTTGTTGTTTGAGAAGGAGTATTTCGTATCGGTGATACCCTTCCAGTGATTTCCGCAGGCCCGTCTATTTGTTATTCGATACCGTGCTGTTTCTTGAGCTGCTCTAAATTGTCCTTGCGGGATTCCAAGTCCTCTTTCGATCGGACCATCTTGTCTGGTTGGTGGTAGAGAACTAGCGGGCATCAGCGAATGTCATCTTGGAGAATTCGGATCGAAAACCTACCAACGAGATAGCGATTCTGGAAGTTGAATCCGTTCAACTTATCGCAAGCCTGCTTTGCATCCATTACGTCCTCGAATACGACATATGAAGTACCTTTTGTGTTGTTGGCGATGCCTTGACGGATTTGGCTGAAGAAGTTAGTCAAGCTCGAATGATGTTGGGATAAATGTTGTCGCATACCGGATGGGACCAAACTTTCCGAAGAGATCGAAGAGCTCCTCTGGAGTGACGTTGTAGCTGTTGCTGGTTAGCATGACGTCTCATACCATCTGCCGTCTGCGGCCCTCATCCTCGTAGCTTCCAAGTAGTTGATGTTGACGGACCTTAGATTCTTGACGAACAGTATTCTGGCAGGTTGACACAAGTTAGCCTCTGTTTGCGTCCTATCGCGGCTATCCAATGCCGCCCGGATCGCGTCGCGTTTTTACGTACCGATTGACCTCGGGTGCAAGTTTACCGCCTCGACTCATAGCTTGGCTGCGGAATTGATCGTAAGTAGGGGATTTAGTGGTAGATTAAAGGTTGTTGTAGGGTTGCGAATTGGTTTGTCGATACCGGAGGGGCCTTGGGCTTGGATAGGAAAATGGAGGCCAAGCCCGAGCCATTCCGTACTAGCGCCGTATCCGGATCACGTGGACAGCACCTCATCCTGATTCCTGAGGTTGTCCTAGACTGTACTCGAGTACTGTCTTGAAGTCTTACCCTGAATCTGATGTCGATACGATGATTCACAGCGTATTGTGATCTGGTCTTCAACATGAATACCTTCGATTCGAGTCAACCTGCTTCTCGAGATCCTTCGCCGTGTCCTGTCTATACCTGATTTCAATACTGGATACGATTGTACCATTCTGTCCCTCCTTTCTGCGTCACTTGTACCGCCACCCTATACGTCATATAGATTCAAGCGTATATGTTTGACAGCATTAGCTTACAGATGGGTTGCATGCTGAGCTGAGGACACTATGAATGGGACATGGCCAACCTGAGGAACCAATAACAACTTTGGTGACACTGTGCATACTTGACATACTAGTCTATTCCCTCTTGCGGCGTTGTGCTACTAGTACTTAGATATTCGCATGTCCTCTATCAAGAACTTAAATACTTCTGTTGAAAATTAAGCTCAAGCTTACTGCCCCTCCCCTTTCTTTTCTACCTGTCCTTACGCGCGTAACATAACGCCCCCTCCCCCGGCGGGCTGTTACACCCCCTCAACGTCGAAGTAATCTACCCAGAGAAGCGAGAGTAGTACAATAAGAGAGTACAGGTAAGCAGCAACTCATTGTTAGCACACGACGCATGCTAGATCAGCCTTTGCAAGGCTCAAATGTAGGGACATAGAGGTACGGGCTCAGTAACAATAAGAAAAAGGCCACTTTTGCGCTTTGCGATTGGCTTGTTATTCGCCCAGCTATACAGCTATACAATAGCGATGCCGTACATACATATCCACATCCATATCCACAACAGTATATGTTTTCCCTCCCTCGGAGTATGGGTACATGAGAAAAATAGCCAGAAAACCAGCTGTTATCTAGCAATGCAAACACAGTTTGCGCATTGCTATATTTAATAATCAAGTCAGCGCTTTGTGGTAGTTGTTGTATAGTGCAAGGCACTCACGGCAGGTGCACACCTGGCATTGCACAGAGCTTGATCGCAGGATAGGTCATCTGACTGCTTCTTTGTTGATGCTGCCATGCCGATGGTGGCAAGGGCCAGAGTGAGGAGAAGAGTGATTGATTTCATTTTTCAAATCGCAAAAGGGAGGGCGATAAGGGGTATGGTATTGGAGATAACTGGAAGTTGGAGGATTTTGTTTTTCTTTTTTTTTGATGTGGAGATTTTTGTCGAGCAATGTATGGTCAAGCAGAGGTACATCGAGGGATCTTATATGGACACCGTGGTCCGCCGAGACTGCTTTAACTTCAGCATACTTGTTCAAAGTATCGTACTTTTCAACCTTTGATTCATCTCTAACGGTTATCCCTGGATTTACGAGCACACATACGAGTACGCTCTGAAAGTTTTTGTACATGGAGAAAATTCTGGATCCTAACATCCTGTACATTTTCGTCACCGAAAGCTTAAACCCCAAACCTTAGCTGAGTTCTTCTTTGAGTTCAGGGATGTTTGGTTTGGGATGGCATTTAAGCGAGGCTTAGCGCGGGTTTGGTTCGATGTTTTGGCGTGATCCGTCGGGGAATCATCGGATGCGTACTTGTTCTTTACATTGGAGGTTTTGGTTCTAGGTTTGTTTGGAAGATTCTAGGCTTATATCGATCACGGAGATAATACTTGTTGACTTCAGAGTATATAAGAGTTAAGTGTTTATAGTGAATCCAAAACTCCTTAATTCTCTGATTGGTCGGATAAAACTCTTACTGATCAACATCACCTGACCTCACTATAGACTTAATTGTTATATACTCTGAAGCCAACAAGTACATACTTGTTTCTTACTTTATAGATTCCTAAGAAATAATCTTAGGGTCATTTCTAACCAGTTATGTCCCGCCATTTCGCTATCTTTTCCTCGCTTAAGCGTCTTCGGTGCTTTCTAACTGACTAGTTAGAAACGGACCTGATGTCATTCCTACGAATCTACATAGTAGGGGATAAGGTTTAAAAGTTGAGGCTAACTTAAACTCTATATAATATCAAGTATTTGGGAGTACTGGTTCTACAAGGGCCACGGCTATTGTTCATCAATTAAGGCAATAGCTAGATCTCCATTTCTGCTAATGTACTCGTAAAAAGTCTCTCACTTCCAACGCCAGACAAACTCCCATCCGTCACCCTTCAACCAGAGCGATGTCAAGTACCCGCGATCAATATCCATCCGCATCACCGATATGATTTCTCTGTCTGTTATTGCTGGGTACCGATCTTGGATTGTTGAAATGACTAGATCAAGAGTCATGTAACCTCTGCCCATGAAAAAGCCCCGAAACGACGTGGGGAGGCTAGCTGGACTCGCGAAGTCCCCGGCGTTTCTGTAGGTAATGGTGTTGGTCGTGCGGTCCGTCATTGTATATTGTCTTTCTTTTGTGTATCGTTCGTTTTGCTTGCTTGGTTTCTGTCTTGTTCTTTTGTCTTCGCTTTTTGTCTTGTGTATTGAAGTTTTCAACTATGGTTTGGCAAGCGATGAGACTCTCGATGGAGTATGAAAGGGAGGCTTGATCTCTAGGAAGCTCTCTTTTGAGTACTAAATGAGTCTAGAAAGAAAGACATCGCATGATTTACGAGGTTCTCATGCTGTGATTCACTATGGATTTGTCGCACCCATTCACCTTTCGTTTCTTTACAAACTTCTTGTTCCATTCATGGTCAATCTAGTCCTGTCGTAATAGACAGACCTGGGAAAACTAGCATTTCTGGTCAAAATCTGTGTGCGTCGAAATGTTGATCAAGGTTTGGGACCAAGACACAGAGTTTGACTATCAGCAGTGACGATGTAAAGTCCAAGAGTCTACATCCAGACACTTCTACCGAGCCTAAAGTGTACGCTGAGCAATGTGTATATACGGTCTAGTGATTGAGCAATCAAGGGATCACGAGATCTATCTGGAAGGTGGTGGAAACACCAAGGATTATTCATAGTAATTCTGTCACACAAGCACATTTTTAAACGAACACTTGAACACAGTTGAGTGTACAACTATCTCCAGAATATCTGCAAATCAAGGTACATTTTAAAGCATTTATCAAGCACGTTCCCCTGATTTATTTACAGGAAGACGCGGTATATAAGAATCCTTTCAGTTTTTCTTCTTTTTACGTTATCATCTTCTGTGGTTATGCCATGCGTCTCACGGAAATCTTTTACGGAAGGAGATCCGAAAACTCGTCGGCCGTTTTCCTAAGCCCAGGGTTAGTATTGTTAGCCCGTCTAAGTTTACAATCATAACGGTCTTCAGGTGGGCTCATGGGTTAATAATTGTATGTTTTTAGCTTGTCGATCGTGTTGGAAAAGATACATTTGTGCAACCTCTAACGGCATTCTGGGAAATGATGGAGAAAATTCATCGGACAATATATGAAACTCGTCTATTCGTAAATTGAATAAAATCCATATCATTTGCAGAGTTTACCTAACCAGCTCTCTTGTAGGAAGTCTGCGCGCCGCATACATCAGTACCCGCTATCAACGACATCAATGTGAGGTGTTACCGAGGAGAAGATTTGTGGTAGGGAAAGGAACCATGAAGTACTACATACTCGTGGTGTTTATGAGGTGGTTTGTAAGTGGCTTGCATTCACATTCAAGCTTAGTGTTAAAGTCACAATAGGAACCAACCAGTTTCTATCAATCAGTAAGTGGTAAGAATAGTGACAATGCAATTAAAGACGATTAAGGAAAGAATGCTCAGTTTGAAGCCATACTATTGATCAGGAATAGCACCAGCGCCACAGGTATTGCCTATGCCGCTCCCTACAGTACCTGTGGGGCAGGGGCAGTGATTGAAGCAAGAGCCACGGCAAGAAGATTCGAAGAACAGAGAAAAACTTCATTTTTGAGGTGATAATATAAAAAGACTACTTTTAAAGAGATATTTGTATCGAGTTTGATATCCGCAAGTCGTCTCAAACCTTTGGCCTGAAAAAGAAAGTTTATAACTATCGTCTCATGTAACGAGTTCTCCTCGCATTTAATGCTACTAGTGTACTGTAATTGATGAAGCAAATGGTCATGTGACCAGCTTATATCATACCAGCCACTATATAAACCAGTTCTCCTTCGGAGTTCTGGCAAATAAATTATTACCTTAATATATTCTTTTATATCATCAGCATCAATTTGAACTTGCTATCTTAGTAATGGCGCCCGGTAAATCGACCCCCAGGGGTTTAGTATTTCGACTCCCCCCCTCGCCTAATTAGTAGTCCGTACTTTAGGTACGTTATTCGTAATAACTCTACCTTTCTCTTAATACTACGAATTTAAAAGTACGATAACCCTCTATTATTTAATTATATATCGAATTTATATTATATAAAAAGTATTTTTGAAAAAAATTAAGTTAATAAATATATTTCTAGATAAGTAATTAAGTCTTATAGAAAGTCTATCTATAGCTATACTACAATATTTATTTGTTATAAGTAGCCCTATTTATAAGTATTATAAATAATAAATAATTAGAAATAAATTAACTAAATTAAATTTTCTAACTAATTATATAAAAAACCTTCTTTAGAAAGTTATAAGAGTCTAGGACGTTCATTCGCTCTTATAAAGCCTTTAGCTAAATTCGTACTAAGTGTTCTAGTAATCTAAGAATAGCGCTTAATATACTTATTAAAGGCGTACTTAGTTTATTATACTACTTATTATTAAAATACTTTCTTATTCTAAATATTAAGATCTTTTAAATTCTAATTAATATTAGAAAAAGCCTTATAAGCTCTCTATAACTTCTTATTTAACTACTCGGTTTACTTCTTAAGAATAGTTATAATACTATACTTAATTATATTATACTTCTTTTATATTAACTTTAAACCCCTTACTCTCCTTCTAATTACTCTCTTCTAATCGCCTTCTCTAGGTACCTTTCTATTCTAATGTTTTATAATTATCTTACTTTAAGACTTAATAAAAATAAACTCCTTTTTCTAAAATCCGTGTAATGGGTTGGTACCCAGGATAAAGCACGGCTATGGAGTAGCTGTGCACACGCACGTGCCTTCCCCTCTTTTTGTACCTTACTACTATATCGTCAACGCTTAGAGCAAGAAGCTCTAACTAGGTATTAGAGACTTCACTGGTACGAAGAGTCTTCTCTTCTCTTCTCTTCTCTCTTTAGCTTATTCTCTTTGGAAATATATTACCTTTCAATTGTACTATATACTTTGTATGTGACCCGTAACATTAGAATAAGCTCTTCCTACATCTTTACAAGACTCGGGAATATACGAAAACAAGTAAGCTAGTACTCTGAACTGAAGACCCACGGAAACAAGTAAGCTAGTACTCTGAACTGAAGACCTACGACGACGAGTAAGCCAGTACTCTGAACTGAAGACCTACGACGACGAGTAAGCCAGTACTCTGAACTGAAGACCTACGACGACGATACTATATGTAAGAAAACGAAAAACCTCTAGTCACACGGAAGCATCGGATATCGTAACCATAAGAAAAAGTACTAAAAAGACAAAAACAATATATAATAGAGGGAGGAAACTTAGTACTGTTACTTTAAGAATAGAACCTAGCTATGTCAGCCCCCCTTTGGTTCGAAGCGTATGTTTAATCGCAGAACGTAACAATAGCTACGTTAGCAGCAAGAATCGACGCTCTAAGCGAGAGTACCCTACCTTTGCCACAAGGACCTCCTCAGTTTAGCTAAACTCCTGGGATAGGAAGTCTAATAGTACGTCTAAAGCTACGCCTACCAAACGTAGCGAAATTCTCAGGTATCGACCTAATACTTTACTCCTAGTTTAAAGGCTAGCTTGAAGCTAAACTCGACATAGACGGAGCTGCTATTAGAAGTAAGAAAGAGAGGGTCTAGTACGTATTTGGACGACTAGAAGGGGAAGCCGCTACTAAGATTTGGCCATGGATAAAGATAGTAAAGGATAATAAGTCTCTAACTATCCTAGGACTAGTTAAGTAGATAAGAACACTTTTTCAAGACCTAAGGAGTATGTAAAAAGCCCTGAGTAAACTTAATACCCTAGAGCAAGGTAAGAAGCCTATCTCGGAATTCCTTATAGAATTCGACTGTCTGCTTCTCGAAGCCGAAGGATATAGATAGGCGGATACGATTAAGAAATCTCTCCTTAAAACAACTCTGTCAACTTTAATCATAAGAGGCCTTATTAGTACCCTAGAAGCAGAAACCTACATAGACTACTATGCTCAACTAAGGCTTGTCGGTGATTAATAAGAGGAACTCAAGGTTTGTACGACTAGCTAGAATTAGAAGCTATTCTAATAAAGAAGCCAAGCCTAGCAAATAGTAAGCGAGGACATAGTTATAACAGGGGTATATAGAGTTCGGACTAATAATAGGGAGGCTCCCTAGGGATCAGATAAGGAGATGGCCCGGAGAAGAGATTAAGGTCTCTGCCTCTGTTATAGTAGCGTAGATTACTTTTTAAGAGGCTGCCGAGTATAACTATCTAACAGAAAATCTATAAATAGTAGAAAAATAGTAATACAAATCTTATTGATATCTCCCTCTATAAGTAATAGGAGGAAGGCTAAAGAGGAAGGAGATAACGACTCCGAAGAGTCAGGAAAAGAATAGCTTCTAGGAAAAGACGCTACTAGAAGCATATAGAGAAAGAGGTAGTTAAGGAGTAGAAAGAGTTTAAGAAGAATTCAATAGATAGTGTTCCTTTTATTATATTAGCTTTACTTAATAAAAATTGTTTTACAAAGACTCTAGTTAATACTAGTTCTCTATTATATAGTCTTATCGACTCTTACTTTGCTACTCGCTATAATCTCCCGCGTATAAAAATCAGGCCTATCGGCCTTATAGCTTTTAACCAGGAAATAGGAGGAACAGTTACAGAAGTAGCGTACTTCCTACTAGACATTAATAGATACTAAGAAAGACGAATTTTTTGTTATATAGCACCCTGCTTAGTAGACTATAATATAATCCTAGGTATGCCTTGGATTATAAAACAAGATGTACAAATCAACGGCCTAGAATTACAGCTTTGTATTATATCTATAAACACTTTAGTTCATAATCGGGCTCGTAACTATAAGGAACCAGCTCTAGACTATATCGAAATCTTAGTAGTAGCCTTTATAAGATGGACTAGAGGAAAGAGAAAACATTAGATAGAAGTGTTTATAGCTAGTATAGCAGATATCGAGAAAGCCCTAGCAAAGAAAAAGAAGACAGACCCTCGTATAACACTCCCAAAGTAATATCACAAGTTTTTAGACCTTTATAGCTAAGCGAAAGCAGATACACTACCTCTACTCCGGGGACCAGGTATAGACCACAAGATTGAGCTAGAACAGGTGAACGGCAAGGAACTACAAGTACTATGGGGTCCTCTTTATAATATGTCGAAGGACGAACTTTTAGTACTCCGACAGACTCTTACGAAGTTACTTAATAAACAGTTTATCCGAGTAAGCAACTCCCCATCGTCGGCGCTAGTCTTATTTGTACGAAAACCTGGAGGTGGACTACGCTTCTATATAGACTACCGTGGCCTAAACCAGATTATAAGGAAGGACCGCTACCCCCTCCTATTGATCTACGAGACGCTACGGAGTATAGGCTAAGCGAAGTAGTTTACAAAACTCGATATTATAGCTACGTTTTATAAGATTTGGGTTATAAAGGGAGACGAGTAGAAAACTACCTTCTGAATAAGGTACGGCCTCTACGAGTAGATAGTTACTCCCTTTGGACTAGCAAATACTCCAAGTACATTCTAGCGATATATTAACTAGGCGCTACGGGATTACCTTAACAAGTTCTATTCTACGTATATAGATAATATCCTAATCTATATAAATAGGGACCTCTATTAATACCGAGAATATATACGAAAAGTCTTCCTACGACTACAGGAGGCGGGCTTATAGCTAGATATTAACAAATGCGAGTTCGAGGTAAAATTAATAAAGTACCTAGGTTTTATTATTAACATAGTTTATAGGGTACAAATAGACCCAGCGAAAGTTAGGGCCATCCTTGAGTAGTAAGTACCAAAGAGCGTAAAAGGAGTTAGGAGCTTCCTAGGCTTTGTAAATTTCTACCGACGTTTTATTAAGGACTACTTAGAGATCTTACTTCCTCTGACTAAACTTACTTACAAAGATTAAGCCTTCTCTTAGACAGAAGAAGCAGAAAAGGCCTTCTAAAAGCTAAAGCACTTGTTTACTCAAGCCCCTACACTTGTCTAGTTTAACTTAGAGAGAGAGATAGTTATTAAGTACGATTCGTCTAGGTAGGTAATAGGGGGTACGCTTCTATAGTTTAACAAAGAGGGAGTTTTACGCCCTTGTGTATTCTTCTTAAAGAAGAACGCACCTACTAAGTATAACTACGAAATCTATAACAAGGAAATACTAGTAATTGTTAGATGTCTAGAAGAATAGGACGTAGACCTACGCTCTATAAAGCACTTTTAAATTCGAACCGACTATAAGAACCTAGAGTACTTTATAATAGTACGATAACTCACGGAACGCTAGATACGATAGTTACTACTTCTATTACGCTATAACTTCTTAATTAGCTATATTCTAGGAAAGGAGAACGAACGAGCAGACGCTCTATTAAGAAGGGAATAAGATATGCCGGCCGATAGTAGCGATAATAGGTTATAGTATCGTAAGGTACAACTACTAAAACCCGAAGCTATTAAGGGACTTGTAGTAGGCTATATAAGAGTATCCCCGGTTATACTTCGATTATCACCAAGGGGAATAACACTACCTATACTAGAAGACCTAGAAACGCTAATCCTACTTGAATAGCCTATAGTAGATAATAATAATACTCCCTAGCCCTCCGAACTAGAACTACTTTGGGCGGAAGCTAAGGAAGGAGACGAAGGATATAAGAAAGCGCTACAAGCTATATAAGAAGGGGGAAGACTATTCCCAATTAAGCTGAAGCTCCGAGTCTCTATTACTAAATACGAAGTATTAGCGACAAAGAAGCTCCTCTTTAGAAACCGGCGCTAAGTACTAGACTCTAGAGAGCTACGTACTAAGATAATCTAGCAAGTCCACGACTCAATTATATATAGGTACCTAGGAAGAGAAGGGACAGCAGCTATTCTATTACAAGGCTATTTCTGGCTAGGACTATCGTAAGATGTTAGAAGATTTGTCCGAAATTGCGATAAGTGTAGAGCAAACAAAGCTTAGAGGGACCGGAGGCAGGGATTTCTAAAGCCCTTACCTATTCCTAATTAGGTCTAGTAAGAGCTCTCTATTGATTTTATCGTCGAACTTCCAGAGAGTAAAGGCTGTATAAATATTGTTGTTATTACGGATAGGTTAAGTAAAGATATAGTCTTTAATAGACTACTAGATATTAAAGCAGAGATAGTAGTAAAGTAGTTTATATAGAACGTTTATAGCTAGTATAGGGTCCTAAGAGCGGTTGTATCAGACAGAGGCACATAATTTGTAGGGGCCTTATAGACAAGAGTTTACTAACTTCTAGGAATTCAAAGGAGGCTATCGACAGTAGGCTACCCTAAGATAGATAGCTCTACTAAGCGAATAAATCAAACTCTTAAAACCTACCTACGGATGTTCGTTTCCTACGCCTAGGATAATTAGTACGATATACTACCCTCTGCTTAACTAGGAGTAAAAGGGCGGAACGTAGCTTCAACAGGAGTAAGCCCGTTTTTCTTATCCCACGGGTATAATTTAGATCCTTTGGATTTAAAAGCAGACCTAGGACCTCTCTAAGCTAGGAACTCCCTAATCTAAGTAGCGGATGTAATAGTCCGGAAGCTGAAGGAAGTAAGAGAATAGGCCTAGGCATTAATGGCAGTAGCTTAGCAAACTTAATAAGAGGTAGTAAATCGAAAAAGGTAATAGTCTCTAGAGTTTAAAGTAGGGGACAAGGTCTGGCTAAACTTAGCTAATATACGTATAGATCGACCGGCAAAGAAACTTAATGCTAAGCACGCTAAGTTTACAGTTATTAAGAATATAGGCTCCTATAGCTATAGACTTAATATACCCCCTGGAGTTTATAATGTGTTCTGTAGCCAACTTCTCCGAGCAGCCTTAGACGACCCACTTCTAGGACAAGTTTAAGACGACTTGTAACCAGGACTAGTAATCGTTAGTAATAAAGAAGAATAGGAGGTAGAGATAATTCTAGACGAGAAATCAAGTAATGAGAAGAGAAAACAATATCTTATTAAATAGAAAGACTATACTAGGCCTACATAGGAGCCGGCTTCAGCGCTATAAGAGACTACTATACTAGACTAATAGGAAGAGGCGCTAACGCGACACGATAGAGGACCTCGTAGAAGAGAGGGAGGCGTGTACGAAAGTAGGAAGGGGGGGTATTATAATAGGTTAGTACCTAGGATAAAGCACGGCTATGGAGTAGCTGTACACACGCACGTGCCTTCCCCTCTTTTTATACCTTACCGCCATATCGTCAACGCTTAGAGCAAGAAGCTCTAACCAGGCATCAGAGACTTCACTAGTACGAAGAGTCTTCTCTTCTCTTCTCTTCTCTCTTTAGCTTATTCTCTTTAGAAATACATTACCTTTCACTTGCACTGTACACTTTGCATGTGACCCGTGACAATCCGCCTATACTAACTTCTCTTTAATTATATATACTATGTTTAAAGCTAGATAAGTCTTATATAAAGGTAGTATTCTAAGCTTTCTAATATTTAGGATTTTATATTAGTTATTAAGCTTTTGTTTTATATATTATAGGTTGTTCTCTTACTAATACTCCTTATTAGTTACCTTAGAGGGGAAAGCGGAGTTTTTTAAACTATCTAGAGACTCTCTGTCAGGGTATTACTAGGAGCGTACAAGGACAGTTCCAGAATATAGTTGAGATTGATCGCGAGTCAGCTAAGAAGTCCTAGAGCTAGCTATTACTTATACGTAACAAGAGGCCACGTATTACATTTACTAAGCGAAGTACCAAACTCTATACCAAGCTACATTCACGCCCTCACATATGGTCCCCCCTCACCCACTAAATATGTTAGAAATCAGCGTCCTAAGGCTGAATTCGATCCTGAAGAGCCTGCGTAAGTTTAGTACAAGTAGGCTTAATTTTGCGAGGAAAACGCTACTCGAACTTAGTAATAGACGAAGTAGCAGAAGAAACAACGTTGTACAAAGGCTCCCAAGTATTAGAGTTAGGATTATAACCTCTCTACCTAACCAAATACTAAAACTCTCCCTAGACTCTCCGAGAATCTAAAATCTTATTAACAGCCCACAAAACGTTACTATTAACGTTAATAGTAATAGGTAGAGCTAGCGGATTAACTTGTCCTAGAAGTGGAATACCCGCGGCGGGCCGTAATAAATTAACATAAAAGACTAGGTAGATTTCTTCTAGCTCGAAGGGTAACTCTAGCTTGTACGAGTACGAATTAACTACTTGAAGTACTCGAAAGGGGCCTATAAACTTAGAGTTGAACTTTGGAATAGGTCGCGTAGAAGTAAGGTTCTTAGTACTTAATAACACTATATTGCCTACTCGGTACGCTAGCGCAGGAGCTCGATTCTCATTCGCAAACTGCTCTATTTTATCCCTAGCCGTAAGCAAATTAGTACGTAAATGGCCAAGAATATCCTTTATCTTATAAACAAAACTAGATCCTTCTCTAGTACTAAGCTTGACTAACCAAGAAGCTCTAGCCGACACCGAAATAGGTGGTCCGAAGCTTATACGAGGATAATAACCGTAATTAGCGAAGAATAGTAATATACTAGTAGAACTATTAACTACGTTCCGTATAGAGAACTTAGCTATAGGTAATAGTTCTACCTAATTATCCTATACAAAGTTAACGTATTAGCGAAGAAACTGACCAAGAGCCTTATTAACTATCTTAGTCTGTCTATCCGTCTTAGGGTAATAAGCGGTAGAGAGCTAAACATTAACTTAAAGTTTCTTACAAACGGCCTTCTAAAACGTAGCTACAAATAGTGAGCTACGATTAGAAACAATAGAATCTAGTAAACTATAAAGCTTCTATACATATAAAACAACCAAGCTAAATCCTTAGCTATTATAGTATTATAACAGAGAAATAAGTAATAATCCTTAGTTAACCTATCACAAACTACTATAATAGAATTAGTACTATCCACCTCTTTAAGTAGACTAACAAAATCTATAGAAAGATCCTTCCAGCGTTGAATTAGTACTAGCAAAGGCTTCAAAGCACCCTAATACTTAAGCTAGGAGAGCTTATTCCGAGCACAATTCTTATAAGCTTTACAAAACTACGCAATATCCGAGGAGACGCGAGGCTACTAATAGAACCGAGAGACTAATTCGAGTAGCCTATTCCTCCTGGGGTGACCACTCTTAATAGAATCGTGAGCCCGCTAAAGGATCTACACCCGAAGTTCCGTATTAGGTATATAAAGACGGTCTCGAAAATAGAGCCTACTATCCTTAATTATATACTTAGACAAGGAAACTTCTTTCGAGTACGGCGTGTGGTTATGTTAACTAAGCTCTACTTTAATCTGTCCCTAGAATAGGTCTAATTCGACTCTAGAATCGTCTGTCCTATATCCCTCTTCGAAGAGTCTTGTCACTTTGTAACTATTAGTTTCCTCCTTATCTAACTCGGCCGGAGATAAAAGGAGAAGATTCCGAGGCTTTAAAAGCGATTGCTTCTGATACTATATCCTGGGATCCGTATTATCCTTAGGCAAGTCCTGAGAAAGTCGAGTAAGAGCGTCCGGCTTCTGGTGACTTGTCCCTTTACAAGGGCTAATAACAAAGTCAAATTTAGAAAGAAACTCGCTCCAACGGACCTAGCGCCGAGACAAGTCTCTTATTATTATAAAGTACTTTAAATTAGAGTGATCTATAACTACTATAATAGGGTAAGCTGTACTATGTAACTTAGACTTCTAACTCTCGAAAGCTCGAATAATAGTTAATAACTCCTTATCGTAAATCTCGTAATTACACTCCGCTAGGTTAAAGGTCTTAGATATAAACGCTACAAGATGGAGGACTCTATTATGCCACTGTGACAAAACTACTACAGTAATATAATCCGAAGTATTACATTTAAGAACAATCTCTTTCTTAGGATTAAAATAAACTAGAATAGGTATAGAAACAAAAGTATTCTTTAAAGTCTAGAAGGCCGTATTACAAGCTTTACTCTAGTCCTACTGCACACCTTGTACAGAAAGGAGATTAAGCGGCTTAACTATCTTGCCAAACCCCTTAATGAAGCGCCGGTAAAAATTCGCAAAGCTAATAAAAGCTCGTAGGTCCTTAAGGTAGGCTAGGACAGCCCAGTTAACAATAGCAGAGACCTTCTCGGGGTCCATCTGAACACTATCTGTAGTAATAATTATACCAAGAAATTTGACGCTAGTAACCTCGAACTCACACTTCTTAATATCACACTACAAACCGGCGTCCTAAAGAGCCTAAAGGACCTTCTTAACATAAGAGCGGTAAGAGAGCAAATCGTCCGAGAATATTAGAATATTATCTAAATAAGCGGTGTAAAAGATATTAAGAAAAGGACGCAAAACCTTATTAATCCGAGCCTAAAAAACTACTAGTGTATTAGTTAGCCTAAAAGGTATAACTAACGACTCGAATAAACTATAACGGGTATTAAATACTATAAGCCACTTGTTACCCTTCTTAACTCGGATACGGTTAAAGGCTACAATAATATTAAGCTTTGTAAAATACTTAGCTTTGCTTAAGCGTTACAAAGTCTCCTGAATACGAGGAATAGGATACCGATTCTTAATAGAAATGTCGTTAAGTTTCCAGTAATCGATATAAAATCGAAGGCTACTACTAGGCTTCTTAATAAACAAGACAGGAGACGCAGTAGGAGAAACACTAGTACGAATAAATCCTTTGTCTAACTGTTCTTTAAGGTATTTGCGTAATATAGCTAACTCGTTAGCTGACATGTTATACAATGGTCTATGAGGGGGTTTTGATCCCTCCTTTAGCTTAATATGAATATTATAGTCCTGGTGCGGGGGCAAAGTGTTAGTATCCTTATAACTAAAGACAGGGAGAAATTACTTTAAATAATCCGGCAAAAGCGGTTCCGGATTAATAACCTTCTTTGGCTAAAGGGCTTTTTCTATATCCCCTATACTTACCCTAGCGAGGTATATAGAGGCCAACAACACACCTTTTTTCGCGGACTAAATTTTTTTGTTCTAAACGATTTTGTCTCTTCTTCCTTAGACTAAACAATCTATTTCCTTCCGAGGAGATGGCTCCTCCTAGGCCCCCCCTTACCCCTACCCCCTGTATAAGGGGTCCTAGGAGAATAGGAAACCGCCCCCTCCCTCCTATCCCAAATATACAGTAACTATTTGTCGCCGGGACTTCTAAAGTCCTTGAACGGAACCGAGTCGGACAGACGTACTTTGGGGGAACTGCAGAGGCAGTAGA
>UNPT01000153.1:0-105467 GCA_900536445.1 Hymenoscyphus occultus | reverse complement strand
GGTACAGAGAGCTCGCAAGGAGGGGAGAATATCCGCTGGAGCGCTGTCGAGAGCTGTACTAAGGTAGGTATCGACTGCCTCTGCAGTCCCTCCAAAGAATAGCTGTCCGACTTTGCTTCTCTCAAGCACTTTAGAGGTACCGGAGACGAACTGAGCCTGAATATTAGGTAAAGGGGGGAGGGGGCGGTTGGCCACCCCTTTCCCCCCCCTACTAAGGGGGGTGGGAGAAGGGGGGGCGCCACGGGAGTACATGCCCTCGAAAGGAAATACAAGTTTTAGTCAATGAAAGAAGTAATCAGATCGTTTAGAACAAAAAATCTAATTCGAGAAAAAAGGTGAGGGGTCTCAGAATAGAATAGAATTATAAATACCGAACGCTAGCTAGGAAATAAAGTATTATATATATATTTATATATTCCTATAAGAAGGACTTACAGTAAGCGCTAATATTAAATATAGCTTAGTATTTAATACTATCTTACTATAAGTATTAAGTATAAGTTTTTATAAATAAGAATATAGATATAGAGATATAGGTACTACTAAAAGACGTTAGTTATATTTATTTAGGAATACTTTATAATAAACTATATAGGTACTAAGTAACTCTAAGGAGTACTCAAGTTATTAAATAGTTTACTCTATCGCTACTTATGAGTTTAGATAGTTTTTTAGTATTTGAGATGGTAGGTTGGAGATTCTTGATTCTTGATTCTTGATTGTTGATTGTTGATTGTTGATTGTTGATTATTAATGAGTTTAAGGTAAAGGAGGGGTAGAGGGAGGGAGGGAGTAAGATAAGTAAGGTAAGCGAGAGGTAGGAGAGCGAGTAAAGGAGAGTACTTCGTTAGTTTTTTAGTTCTTTACTTCTTTACTTCCTCCCTCCCCCATTCTCACCCCTATAACAAAACCCCAATCAGACCCTTAACCCAAACCCTAACCCAGACCCTAACCCTACTCCATCAAACTAAAATAACCTCAAAACGCAAGATTTCCAACCTCCCAAACTCCTACCATTCCATCCTCATATAACAAGTATAATTACAATTACAATCTACAAATATATCTCCGAATTTCTCTAGAATTTCTCTAGAAAAGAAAGAAAAAAAAAAGATCTTGTATTTGAATATTTTATATATAGTATACCCAAGTACCCTTGTTTATTACTCCCATAACGAATTTACGGAGAGTCTATCGATTCTATAGATATGTAGACTGCAGTGATGAGAGCTAGACGAATAGGATGAGGAAGAGGAGGAAGAGAAAGGGATTCTTTAAAGTTATATTTATTAAATTCTCCTATTTTATTTTATTTTGTTTTATTGACAGCCTTTTCGCAACTATCCATCTATTCATTTCTTTCATTATAAATGCGTCCTTTCCGAGCGAATTCTATCAGAAAAGGGAAAACATAAAACGCCTTTAACAAGGAATACACCACCATACTGTAAAGACCAAAAAACCTGCGATCCCAGCTTTTCCCTCATCCATGGATTTTTCCCAGCCCCGTAAACGCCTTTGTCGGAATCTCTATCGAGTAAGCAGTACAACTTCATCCCCCCCCCTTCCTCAACCCTTTTATGTTTCTTCTTCCCTTACCAACCCATAGACAGCTAGATCATCCAACCATAACCACATCCCCATCCCCTCTCGCCCCATCCCTAACAATCCCACCCTTCTCCCCCGCCCTCGTATCCCCCTGACACCCGGGACAATTATGCGCAACCTCATGCGCAAAAACATCACAATCAATACAAAAATGGTTTCCACAAACCTCACACGCATACCGGGAACTCTCACTGGTACCTTTATGTTCACCGGGTTTCCTTCGTGGCTCTCCATCCGCTCCTACATCCTTCGGGATCTCGGGGAATTTCGAGAGGCATGAGAAACATGCTTTGGAGTTTTTTGACCGGGCGACGGACCAGGGGACCTCGATCCAGTTTTTGAGGGGGAAGAGATGGTGATATGAGCGCGCGAGATGGGTGGAGAGGATGAGTGTGAGACCGCAGGCAGGACATTCTGCGGGTAAGGAACAGACTTTCGAGTCGCACCTCGAACAGAGATATCCCCCTCGACTCAATTTACTATGACAAGCACAAAAGCTCATTGTCTTTCCAGTCCCCAGGGTGCGCGATGGAAACCCCATCATTAAAAGACTACTTTGAGACTGTTTCTTCGTCCTGGTTACCGGTGGGGTAGTAATCGCCATGACCAATTCGCGAAAATGTTGTTCGTTGAGCGCAACGCTGTAATTCCCTTCATCGCCTGCATTTGTCGATTTACACAGTTCCGCACAAATAGCAACCTGCGCAGCAAGTCCCACGACCGAAACTCTGATACGATCTGTGATGAGAGATTGAATCGTCTCATGTATATCTCCCGGATCCGAACTAAGTAACGCGCCGTAAATAATGAGAATCTCCCTCGTTCCATGACTGGGCGCGTGAAAAAGCGCAGCTCGACTCATCTCCAGCGCATTCTGTAAACTCGGATTTCCCTGTCCCTGCTGCTCTCTCAACCCTTTCAGTTTCTCAATGTGTTCGGTGGGGTTTCCTGACATGTCGCTGATTCGCACGGCGATACCGTCGCGCATGCCTATTATGCCCAATTGCGAGATGGGGTTCTGCTCAAAGTACTCGGTTACGAATTCAGATGCGTAACGGATGGTGAGGAGATAGCGGGTTGGACGGAGATCTTTCTCCACCATAGCGAAGGAGAGGTCGATAATCAGTATCAAATGCCGAATAATACCTCTTTGTAAAGGCGTAGTATCTTTCAACAATCTGTTCCAATATAGTTAACCACTATCCAAACATCCTCTCCATCTCCCCAAAATCAAACCCCAGATACAAGAGAGCTCAAAAGACAGAAAGAAGAAGGGAAAAAAACAAACCTCTTCCTCTTCCCCGCCTCCCTCAGTCCCTCAACCGCCGAATTAATACTCCCATCCGCCCCCTCAACTATGGTATCCCAACTACGCTGGATATCCTCCCACGCGGCTCTCTTCCTGCCCCCAGCATCACCAGAAGCCTTCACGGGGCCTGAGGAGCGCGTGCCGTGTTTGGCGGATGGCTGATTGGCACCAGCATCATCGTCGGAATCCGCGACGTAGTCTTCGTCGGAACTGGACATGTTGGGTGAGGTTGTTGGGTTGTTGGAGGGAGTGGTGAGGTTACTGTCGCAAGGCTGAGGGTTTTGAGTTTGGGGACGGGAGCCTCGCTAAGTGCTACTGTAGTGGTGTGGGGTACAGTACAGTATGGTGAACCTGGAAAGGTACGAGTAATAATTTTATGAACAGGAATATCCTAGTATAGTACAACAATCCTCTACCTACTCATGTAAAAACACCCGTCTCTAAACAATACCTAGGTACCTACCCAGGTAACAATTCCATTAACCCCCGCACACTAACACCAACAAAACATAGATCTCAACCCCTCTCAAAAAATCTATAACTCCCATCCCAAATTCCAACTATACTCCTATAGTCAAGACCACCACACCTCTCCTACCCTACCCCCCATCTACCCTTAATTCCCTACCTACCTACCTACCTACTCTCTCCCCAAAAAAGAACAAACTCTGACACTCTCTCTTAGTCGTAGTCTACCTAAGTACTTTCAAGTTTCAACATTCTTCCCACGACCCCACCTACGAAGTATATAATCACCACCGCAGTAGGAAGACGCACTGACTATTACTGTGCTTAGACAAAACTTCACTGACTCTGACTCTGACTCTGACTCTGACTCTTAACCATACATATTATTAAAAAGCTCTAATTTATTTTTGCGTCGTGGGTCCAATAAACTCGCCCGCCATGACACTGGGTATACTACTAATGCAACAAGAAAAAAAAAGAAGAAACATCAGAGAAAAGAAAAAAAAAATCATATACAAAGCCAAAGAAGCCAAAGAGAAAAAAGGAAAAACAAACAGAAAGGTGCTCCTCTTCAATCATCGTCCTCTTATTATCTGTTTGCTCTCCACCTTCCCTCCAAGCTATCCTCCATCCCCGAGCCCGTAAGTATGGTACGTCCTCAATTATCTTCTACCTATAATAAGTAGTCCGTATTTCTGAGCAAAACATGCTGCCTCCGTGTAATAGTTTTAAAACAATATCGTGTAAACTTGTCAAAAGTGCCGCTCCCTGAAAAGAAATGCCCATCCCGAACTCCGGTTTTTCCCTAAAACAATCTCAACTTTGGTTATCGCTATGAGTAGGTAGTCGCTGGCATTGGCCAATCATCTTCGGTAATGCTCGACCAGAAGACCCAGATTGTGACCACCGAGAGCAGAGTGAACAAAGTCTGGAAGAGAGCTCCATCGATTGCTCCTTTGGTGCCGATACAGATGTGAACACTAGCGACATAGTTGAAGATTTGTCCAATGGCAAAAAGGAGAGCTGCGGCTCCAAGGTAGAGCATTGGTTTGCGCTCGCCCAAAACTCTGATGACCAATAGAGTCTCCAACACAAAGAATGCAAAGAGAAATACTAGAGGTGCAAGTTGGTAAAGGACGTAGAGTGCGATGCCTCGGTTGGGTGGGCTCAGACTGCTGTCCCAATATCCGGTCCAGCTGTAGCCAGTATCGAGGGCGATATATCCCGTTCCGATGAAGAGTGCTGCAGAAGATGCAACAATGAGACCAACCGACGTTGGAGTACCGTCGTCGAGGAGTTGATAGCCAACAATGGCATTGATTAAGAGAATCCAGAGAGTAGCAGTAATCATGCCCAAATGGATACCCGTAAAGGCAATCAGTACTGTGTTGTTAAGGGGAAATTTGCCAACAGTAAAGATTTCGCAGATTTCAATCAGGATGTAACCCAGAAGGAATAATTGCATTTCCCTGTCACCTCCAAATTAGCCCACATGTCGGCAAGACTGGGTCAAGAAAGCATTCTTACCTTCGACCAACCGCAGCCTGTTTTTTGTCTGACCGCCATATTAGGAAAGCTGTTACGGCAATTGCTATGGCCGCGAGTATTATTGACCCTGTTTATCATAAGTACTGGTGTAGAATGCAGTTGCAAGATTACTGACCCAAGTTGCCTAGATGTCGTCCACCACTCAAAGAAATACCGGTGAGCTGGCAACTCAATTGGCTTGGATTTGCATAACTGAATCCAGGGAAAAGCTGTTGTGGATGAATTAGTGAACATCGGGATCGTGTTTCGGGTGATTGCTTACATTACAGATAGGAAGAGTCGAGTCGCGACAGAAATCCTGTTGTCGGGTTGCGGTCAGCAAGACTCCTGGCATTGAAGTAGTTGAGCACCGCGCGGGGAGCTCAGAGTACTGCTATGTACTCACATGAAAATTTCCGAACTGCGTTGAACCCATCGTATCGATCGGAGCGCGGCGCGCAAAGTGAGGGAAACGATTCAGTGAGGACCTTTGAGCTTCCTCGACCCAGTTTCGCTCTCAGATTTAGGTATGCAGTTCTCGTCGCGGATATCGTGATGGTCTATTCAATGCCGTCGTAGATCTGTTTGTCGCCACTGGAAACTCGATCGGCCGCAGCAACTTGCGTGTCGGTGTTGAGGGTGGTGTGGTCTATGATTCGGTGGTGGGAGTGTTTTGGAGAGGTCGAGGTCGCGGTCGTGCTCCAATTGACTTCATCAAACAAGTCAAGAGCGGTTCGAGCCTCGATTATGATTGGGGTGCGGTTATGCGACGACCACTTGAAGCAATCCTCACTGCCACGATTAATGCGATGCAATTGGGGGTCTTCTGGGGGCCTCTGAAGTGACAATGGAGGATGTTCTTAAAGGCGTTGGCGTCGACGGTGGCTGGGGGAGAGAGTTCGGTAGTCCGCCGCGCTGGTTGCGTAGCCCAAGATGCTAACAAAGGACAACTTTGTAGATGGTACTCGAGTAGGGGCTTGGTATGAGTAGTAGTGGTGATCGCGCGGTGGATTTGAGGATTGGTTACTCTGCAGCCAGAGCCGGACTTTCAGATGAGAGGTCGGTCAAGCACAAGCAGCGAGCGGGCTGCGGGAGCGAGAGGAGAGGCAGTGGCAGTGGCAGTAGTGAGTGGCAGTGAGTGGCAGTGAGTGGCAGCGGCAGAGAAAGGTCGGTGCCAGCTCCAGGCGAGCAGGCGACGTTTGTATGGGTGGCGGTGATTGTTGTATGGACAACGCCCATGCCTCTTCCTCTTCACACTACTCAGGTACGAGTACACTTCAGCGCCCTTGGGCCTTGATTTCCCTGGCCCAGTCTCCAGTCCCCAGCATCAAATTTTAAAGGGCGAGAGGCCGGGAGACCCACTAAACCAGGGTCCGCCCGATGCAGCAAGAGGCACGAGAGCGGCCCAGGGTTCTCACTGGATTGCTTGTGACAAGCTGCGATCGCCTGTGGGGAGGGATAAGATGAGATGCCGTTTGATGAAGCGCTCGTGCTGGTTGAATGGGAAATGCGGTTGGAGATGCGATGCTCAGAACTTCTCGCTCCCAGTCCGTGTTTACTTGTCCATTCTTTCCATCTCTCCATTCTAAGATATACCGCAGCGGATATCACGTCGCGATTCATGGAATCCCGTCCTGGAGCGAATTGCCTGGATTGCAGGTGCGTTTCAGATTAACCGGCTGATGGGAATCTACGAGTACTGCCCAGCTATCCGTACAGTACCGAGTAGTTGCCATCCATTATTGCAGGTGCCACACCGGCCGGCTGGCTTGAAGGTATCGAATGGATCTAGAAGCCAGCAAGTGCAAGCTGCATTCGGCAATCCGAGCGTCAACCTCCAGCCCCGCCACTGGCTTTGCATCACTTGGAACTAAATATCGAGTCAAGTTATCTTTTTCGACATGGACAACTGGACAACTGGACAACTGGACAACCGGGCAAGAACTGGATGATCGAGAAACGTTCTAGAGAATAGGATAGCTGGGTCCGGACTGCTCCTAGCTGTACTTGCTTGTTGATGGTCTCGGATGGCTTTTCTTGGAGGGTTCCAGTGCGGGCACTTTCGTCATTTTTCCACGCATTGATGGCGGATGGAGGGGTCGTTCCACCCTACCGGAAAAACGATCTATTGAATCGAAGGGCTAATATATGCTAAGATATGAGGCTGAAAAAACTAGGAAGAGATCTCCAATTACGAGTAAGTAAAGACCATGCCGTGTGCCGGGGAGAAATTACAATTCCGTATAGCAATGCTAAAATCCTTAGATGGACGCCATCAACGATCAAATTTTTCTTTTTCCTCGGTACGGTAGCATGCCTTGAGCACAATGTTTTTAATTCAAGAGCTGAATAACTTTACGTCAAGTTGCCCAAAATAAAATATAAAGCCGACCACCAATATATTCTACAAAAAAGCGTGGTTTTTCTCTATGCTTACCCGACAATCTCCCCCTTTCATGCCTCGCCAAGTTTAGTTACACACGGCCTATCAATACTACGTACAGTACAGTAGTACAAAATCTGGAATCTGATTTGGAAAATGCCTATAAGTTGAAGACCGACATGAACACATCAATTCTTTTGCATTCTTGCTGACCTATTCATATTTGTACTTGTTATCTTGTAGCTTATCTTGCGCTATTGAACTTTTCAAAAGGGAGATCTATGAGACCTCACTCCTTACAGACGACTCAAAGACCCCCCCTTATTACAAATTTACTAACAAAGGGTAGAACTGTGAACTTATGTGTTAATTCAGCAAGCTTAAACTTCCCTTTCCCTTCCTAGATCGTGGATTGCTTCATCCAAGAAACCACAAGCTGTTATTTGCAGAATTCTGAAAGTTGCTTACTCAAGAATTTATTGACCAATAAAGATTCTTACAAAACTCAGGATGAATATCAAAAAAATTCAAGATCTGTTCACTGTGAAATTGAATCAAGCTTTTGATGTCCTAGCTTCTCCAATCGCGTGCAATCGCCAGCATCTGTTAGCAGTTATGTAAGCTCTACCCGTTCTAACCTGAGGCATCCAAGGCATCCATGGCTTTCGTCACAGCTTTCCCAGCCAGCCTCATGCTTGAAGCTCTGGTCTCTCTCTGATCTTGCTGCTCTCTCTTACCTCCCTCCTCCACGTTTGTGCGCCATCTTCTTGATACCCTTTGAGACTCGACCATCATCGTTCCCCTCTATCTCCATTGTTCCGCTACCGTTGCAACTCTTCCGCAAAAAAGAAAAGCCGATATTGTGGTTTTGGTGGGAGCTAGTTTGTTGAGAGAAACGCCCGCAGCAGACCTTGACCACGACCGAATTCTGCCAGATAAACAAACAAAAAAACTCGAGTCTCTTCGCTCCACACACCTCGAGTCGCGGCCGCAGATTCAGCCCGTCTATAGACTGCCAGTCGAACAATTTACCAAATTCTCAACTTCAATACAAATTACTAGTCGCAATCATGATGTCCGGCGAGGCATGGCTGTACCTGTTGGCGGTACTAATTAATGCCGTCAACCTCTTCCTACAAGTGTTTTTCACGATCATGTACAGTGATCTGGAATGGTGAGTTCTGTCCTTTCTACCATTTTGCCGCCCACCCACTTTCGCCTTATGCGGATTGCGTATCTGGCACAGGCACCAGCAAAAGTATCTGCTATTGATAATCCATGCTAACCTGACGGCATAATAGTGACTACATCAACCCAATCGACCTCTGCAACCGTCTGAACACGTATATCATTCCTGAAGCTGCAGTTCATGGCTTCTTGACTTTCCTCTTCCTTATCAACGGGTACTGGGTCGCACTCATTCTCAACCTGCCACTCCTGGCATTCAACATCAAGAAGTACGTCCCATCATTTCGAAGCATATATGGCTCATGGCATTGCGAATACCTACCAGTAGACGAGAAAGAGCTTTGCTAACGTAGGATACAGAATCGTCGACAACGCACATTTACTAGATGCCACGGAGATTTTCAGAAAACTCAACGTTCACAAGAAGGTAATACAACTTTGCTTGGCAAATATCAAATAATTGGTGTACTAACACTCTAACAGGAATCTTTCATCAAACTTGGTTTCCATCTTATAATGTTCTTTTTCTACCTATACAGCATGATTGGTATGTACCCCACACCACCTCCCAGTTGCTCTTGATATTTTCAAGAATCATACTAAACGTCCATAGTTGCCCTCATCCGCGACGAGTCTCATTGACTTACCACCTCAATTTCTTGGCCAGGGTAATTTCGAAGAGTAATAACTTTGAAATGCTGTGTTAGGCAAAAGTAGACATGTGAACGAATGGTCTGAGGGCGGTTTTCCTTGTACGAGGAGGGGAATTAAAACGGGTTGGGAATGTGTATAGCGATGATAAGATGGCAGGATAATTACTTGAGCGAAGATATGCAACGATTATACGACGTTAAGGGTTCCGGAGTCGTGCTTCCTTCGTGTGTTATTAAGGGTATTGGGTGGAGCATATTTCCACTTTGGGGACTTCTGGTTGAAGTCGTGAGATGATAGATACCTGTGTATGCAGTATAATGGCATACTCTCAATCTGGATTTTTTAAATTTCTTGAACATCTCCAATTTTCATCACTCTTTCATATCGCGGTGAATGCAGGTGTGTAGTTGAACATGGTGAACCATGGTAGCTCCCTAGGTCAGAGAAGAGGCTGAATCACGTGTATGATGGCTTACAGGGGTCTTGCCGCTAAAACTGCCCATTAAGCAGCCTCGTGAGACTTTCTTGTTGACTTTCCTTCGCAGCTTGCGCCGATTTCAATCTCAACTCCACCAATTTTCAACCAGATTGACTTTGATAGTCAGACGCGATTGATTCACAATGGCTGACTTTGGAGATTATCCGCCAAATATGGCACCACAAAACGCAGTCGCAGTCAGGAACGCAGCCGGACCAGATCATGCTGTTGTCCCATATACAGCCCAAGATCTTTCTCGACCAAATCAAGGTCCCTCCAATCCATTTAAAGACGAGAAAGCGAATCTTAAGCGAAAAAATGTCCTCACTGGATATGCGGAAGAAACGTATATTAGTGAACACACATTTCGAAGTCAGCATCGCGCAGTGGAGAGAGGTCCGAACAGAGAATACAGAGGAGGATTGGCAGAGAAAGAAGAGGCCGCTAGGATACGAGCGAAGAGACAGAAGAAAGGCGATGCGACGGTTGCAGAAGGAGATAATGCGTATGTGGGACCTTGGGCAAAATACAAGACCGTGGAATATGAGGAGGTAGGGGAGGATGAGGAATTGGCTAGCGATGAGGAATACGAGGAGGTTGAGGAGGAGGATGTGGTCGAGAGTGGAACTCTGATACCGGCATTACCGCAAGCCGTTGCGAAGAGGAAAGAAGCAGAGGAGATGGGCGATGAGACGAGTGTTTTTGAAGGTTCACAGCAGTACGATTATCAAGGAAGGACTTATATGCATGTTCCTCAGGACCTGGATATCGATTTGAAGAAGGAGGTTGGAAGTGTGAAGAACTTTGTTCCGAAGAAGTTGGTACATACTTGGAAGAGTCATACGAAACCCATTGCTGGATTGCGCTTCTTTCCTGGGTCAGGTCATTTACTGTTATCTGGAAGTGCGGACTCGACGGTCAAGATTTGGGATGTGTATCATTCGAGAGAGTTATTGCGCACATACTCAGGTCATACCAAGGCGTTGTCGGATGTCACGTTCAACGCCTCTGGCTCGCAATTCCTCACAGCTTCTTACGACCGTATGATGAAGCTGTGGGATACGGAAACTGGACAATGCATTAACCGTTTCACGACTGGAAAAACGCCACATGTTGTACGTTTTAATCCATCAGTTGAGCATTCAAACGAGTTTTTGGCTGGTATGTCGGACAAGAAGATTATTCAGTTCGATATACGGACACGGGAAATCGTCCAAGAATATGATCACCATCTTGCAGCCATCAACACCATCACTTTCGTGGACGACAACCGTCGTTTTATGACTACCTCGGACGACAAGTCCCTTCGAGCATGGGACTACAATATTCCAGTACCCATCAAGTACATTGCGGAACCACACATGTACCCAATGACCCGGGCCTCAGCACATCCATCAGGAAAGTACGTCGCCTATCAAAGTTCCGATAACAACATCTTCGTCTATGGAGCCAACGATAAATTCCGGCAAAATCGCAAGAAGGTTTTCAAGGGACATAATAATGCCGGGTATGCAATCGATGTTGCATGCAGTCCGGATGGACAGTTCGTGGCCAGCGGAGATACAGGGGGTTATGTGTGCTTCTGGGACTGGAAGACGTGCAAGATGTGGCATAAGATGCAGGCTAGTGATGGAGCGCTTACGTGTGTGGAATGGCATCCGCAGGAGAGTAGTAAGGTGGTGACGGCGGGATTGGATGGAAGTATTAAATATTGGGATTAAGGGGAAATCTACTCGTAGCTGGAGGACTTTACAATACCCACCATGGGCTTGTTTGTAGGAATAGGTAGCGGCGAAATAGTTTACGACCAGAAAGTCGGAACCCGGATACTGGCGATGATGTACTGAGGTTCATGTGAGATCTTGCAGGGTGCGCGTATTCCATGCCACGCCTCTCCCCTTCTCCCCCGCTTTGGTGGGTGGGTGTACTACTTTTGAATATATATTCGAGTGGGGGTTATGAGGGGGGAACGCTTCGTGGGATGTCTACAGTAAGGTAAGAGAATGGTTTACCTAATTTTTGAGCAGAGTTTTTATTTCATTTGAAGTTTTTATTATCTCATTGAAACCTTGAAGGGGACAGTCGGGAGAAGATCTTTGATTGTACTGTGAAATTGTTCTTCGAGGTCGAGTTGAGATCTGATGTCGGTAAAGACCGATTAGTTAGTTCCTTGCAGATTGAGTGTATCTGGTGTGTAGTAGGTGTGGGAAGGGGTGTGGGAGGTTGAAGTGGGGGGGGGGGCACAAGTAGATACGTAGGTAAATAGGTAGTGATATGGAATTCTGGTGAACTTCACTCTTGAGCTTCTTGGTTCTCTAGACTGTGAATCTGGGTAAGTGTAGAATAAGTCAGCAAAGACCTTTATTTATATAAGAAATTGTAGGTCACGTGTGTCATAGCAACCAAATTAGAACCTGGGGACTGGGCTGCGCTGCGCTGGGACAGGCGAGCTGGAAAGCGAGTATTTCCCCTGAATGTCTACAACTAGCCGTATCCCCATCATCTGGACCAGCTCAACCAAACACATCTCTACACATCGCAGCGTCCGACCAAAGTTACCGACCCCGTTCTCGCCCATCTTTGCCCAGCGGTAACCTTGACCTCCTCTCGTAACGACATCACATCGTGTTGCGGTCACACTCACGCTTCCCTCGTCTGTACCCTACTTGGCCCCATCACACGCGACCTCGACAGCCTGAGCGCCCCCCCAAGTCCCCGTGGCACCCCCTCCAGTGCCCCCCCAATCCAGCAGTGCCCGCGTATGCGAGTTGACTTCTTCACCGTCCCACCACCCTCCGACTTCTGTTCACCCGCTGGGGAGCCCAGAGACTCGTCCAGACCAGACGTCGACGCAAATTGATACTGGTAGATGTATTTTGGTGCACCCGCGACTGACTCTCTTCCCCGGCGCCGACAGAGTGTAACCCGGGAGTTGATGCCCTGAGACCCTGGATTGCAGCGGATTGCATCACACTGCCAGGCCTCTGACAGCACCTGGACAACCCCGACTGACCACCTGCAAAAAAAAAAAGTATCCACTTTCACGCTACCGTGCCTGCCCTGGCCCATCCCCAACACGCATTCAATCCACTTCCAAGCTGTCACCGCACCTCGCACCTCCACCTCCGCATTATTCCCCCTACTCCCCCATCTTCATTCCAACCAGCAGCTAGCCTCCCTCCCCTCCCCTTCCCTTCCCTTTCCCCTTCCCACTCCTCCCACACGCAGATCGGGGCTGCTGCCAAACAGCTCCGCGACCGTCATCATTTCTTCCAACACATCTTCTCGTCGCCCTGCGAATATCCCCCTCAGAACTTTAGCATCACAACCGTCCCAATCTGATTCCCATACCGCCTCGCTGTTGGGAGGACATTCGGAAGAGAAGCAGGGCCGCCGCTCTTCCCTATCGCGGTCTTCCTCCGATTCGGACTTTTCCTGGAGCGATACAGGAGATCTTGCAGAACAGCTGGCAGACGCGGAGGATCCTCTGCAGATAAGGCTACGAGCATCGCTAGACGATCAGGTATTTGGTGGTTCTTCGAGAAGACCGGCTCGCCATAAGAAGGTGCATTATTCCGAAGACGTCGATCACGGTGAAGAAAAACACCATCAATCTGGACTCGTTAAGGAGGAGATTGAGATTCCCAGTCCGGCACCACGACATATTAGTAACGCGGAACATTGGATAGCCGCCGTCATGTCGGGGGGAGAAAGACAGATGCATGGCCTGACGGGCAAGGCATTAGTGTAGGAATTGTATTCTGTAAATCTCGACGTCAAACTAACCGTACGCCCAGGTATTTTACCAGTATATTTGTATCATTAGGCGTTTTCCTCTTTGGATATGATCAGGGAGTTATGTCCGGTATTCTCACGTATGTTTGAACCCTACCAACCGGGTAGATTTCGCTCTAATATGTTTCCTTCAGAGGCCCGTTCTTCAAGGATTACTTTAATCACCCTTCCAGAGCAGAACTCGCTACCATGGTTGCTATTCTGGAAGTCGGGGCCTTTGCTTCATCTCTTACCGTCGGTCGAATCGGAGATATTATTGGCAGACGGAAAACCATTCTCTACGGATCCATGATATTTTTAGTTGGAGGTGCTCTCCAAACATTTGCAACTGGAATGCCAATGATGATGGTTGGTAGACTGATTGCCGGAGTGGGTGTTGGTATGCTTTCGACTATTGTCCCTGTATACCAGTCCGAGATTTCCCCACCTCACAATCGTGGTAAGCTTGCATGTATTGAATTTTCCGGAAACATTATCGGCTACGCTACATCCGTATGGGTCGATTACTTTTGCAGTTTTATCAACAGCGATTATTCTTGGAGAATCCCATTGTTAATGCAGTGTGTCATGGGAGCTCTACTTGGTATCGGTAGTTTGCTTATTGTGGAATCACCAAGGTAATTTAATTTTTCGATTTATTGGTATTTCTAACTAATATTTTCAGATGGCTCTTGGACAACGATCATGATGAAGAAGGTATTGTTGTTATTGCAAACCTCTACGGAGGAGGAGATATCCACGATCCAAAAGCAAGAGAGGAATACCGTGAGATCAAGATGAATGTTCTGCTCCAACGACAAGAAGGAGAGAAGTCCTACCGAGATATGTTCCGGAGATATCGTACTCGTGTCTTCATTGCCATGTCTGCCCAAGCCTTTGCCCAGTTGAACGGAATTAACGTAATTTCGTATTACGCGCCACTTGTGTTTGAATCTGCCGGTTGGCGTGGTAGAGATGCCATTCTCATGACTGGAATTAACGCTATCACGTATCTCATGTCAACAGTACCTCCTTGGTATTTGGTGGATCGATGGGGTCGAAGATTTATCCTTCTAAGTGGTGCCATCGCAATGGTCTTGTCACTCTCTGCCATCTCGTACTTCCTCTTCTTGGAAATACCAGCAACGCCAACTATGGTTGTAATTATGGTCATGATATACAACGCCGCGTTTGGGTTCAGTTGGGGACCAATTCCTTGGTTGTATCCTCCTGAGATTTTACCTCTCAGTATTCGTTCAAAGGGAGCTAGTTTGTCCACGGCTACGAACTGGGCGTTCAATTGGTTGGTGGGGGAAATGACACCTATTCTTCAGGAATGGATTGAGTGGCGTCTTTACCTTGTTCACGCATTCTTTTGCGCTACGAGTTTCGTTGTTGGTAAGTAATTTTCATATCATTCTTCTGATTTTGTTATGCTAATTAGAACAGTATACTTCATCTACCCCGAAACCGCAGGCGTACGTCTCGAAGATATGGACACCCTCTTCGGGGACGCAACAACCGCCATGCCCACGCCCATCACCCGAGCGGAGACCGGTTCCCTACTTGGTGTCTCATCACCCGTTCCATCCATGGATCTGAGAAGAGGCATGGCGAGTGGTAGTCTTGGGAATGGAATCGGACCATCGAGTGCGATTCCCGGGTTGGATATCGATCCACCGCATGTGGCAATCCGAAATGGGAAGCCCCAGTATGCGGCTTCTATGAATGATGATGGGACGCCGAGGAGTGAGGGCGTGGGTGGGTGGATCAGTAGGATGGTTTCGAGACAAGGCGGTGGGGATGGGGATAGTATACGTAGTGGGAGTTATAAGCCTCTGGATCAAGAGGATGAGTAGAGGAGTCAGAAGAGAGAGATCAATTGAGTGTTGTTTTTTTGGTTCACCTTGTTTGATGGTTTGATGGTTTATTTTTATTTTGATCTTCTTTTTTTGGGCTTGCACACCGAAAGAAAGATGTGGATGGATGACGGCGTGAGGTTAGATAGAGGGATGGGAAGGATGATTTTTTTTTGTTTTGTTTTTGGATACAGTGTGATGATTTGATGGTGTTTACTAGAAAGCCAAGGGGGCAGGGGCGGGACGGGCGTCATGGGACTTTTTTTCTTGAGTTTTGTTGATCTTGAGAAGAGAGGATCTGGATTTCTGGTTCTTGTCTCTCTTGTATTGTATCAAGAGATGGGTATGAATAAAGATGGAGATGAACATGATATAGATGCATATGAAAATCCTTGAATATAACGAAATCCATACGGTACTCACTTTAGTCACTTTATTATTACTCTAGTACATAAGTCTACCTACTCGAGTACAAGTAACTGATTTAGTTTTTGATACGAGTACGCTAGTTGAGTTATACAAGGCTGAGATGAGCGAATAGGTATATGTATTTAACTCATTCACTGGGTTAGGTTCCCGTACCTTAGATTCTGAATACCCTTTGATTGAGTACTGATGGAAATTCAGTATGACAACTTACCCCTTTTTTTGTACTCGTAATGGAATGGAGAGCGCCCTTGGGGATACTGTAGGTGTTAAGTCAGCAATGTATTGTTAATTTCTTTCTGTCAGCCTCACGCCGCATTTTCCCTTTTTTCTTAGCCCCCAATGGCAAGGGGTCGTTCGGTTGGTCGGCTGGGCTAGGCTACGAGTGGCTATGATTTGGTTGGTGGGTAGGATGTAGGATGCGGAAGATCTGTTCTTTAGTCTTCTCGCTAATGACACCTGGATGACGTCTAGATGTCGACGGAAGGATGTGATGACTGGGATGAGTGAAGCTTAGGTGGACGTAACGGAACCATTTGTGTTGGAGAGGGTTTCTTGTATATCAAATAGTGAATAAATAGAATAGAGTTTGGTTTGGGATGGTGGACTGGTACTGGTAGCTTTTTTACTCGTAACGGGTGTCATGGCATGGCCCGCACAGTCTTTGCGTTCAAACTGGCGCCGCTGTCAAGTTTGGTGGTGAAGAGAGAAGATGACGGGAGTGAAGCGTAGCTTTGGAGCCTTATGGTGCTGTATGGCCTGATGGCTCAGGTGGAGGGGGTGGCTTGAGTAAAGCGGGGAGTGTGGCGTAGTAAATGGGAGGAGGTACAGCGTGCTAAATTTGTACCAAGCTCATGCTACCCTCGCCCTCGCTACGCTACCCGTACTTTTTTTGGGACCAGCTACTCTCATCCACCTCTCATCCCATCCCATCCCTTTCTTCTACAGAAAGATAATCTGGTCTTCGCCGTACACCGCGACAGAAGATCTGTCTTCCACTCCGACCGTTGTACTACTCTTCTGCGGAGATGGTCAACTTTGTCAATTAGCATTCTTTTGTAATTCTCTTTTCTTCCCTTTCCACACGACGGATATCTGCCATACCATACCATACCATTTTCTCCCCTGTCGAACCACCATACGAATCCGAATCCCGTCCACTTTGACGAAGAGAGAGACTCGGAGCAAACTGATTTTATAACATCTGCGGATTCGATTACGAGGATTTTCAATCTATTTAGTGTCTGATTGACGCTGTGCCAATATGGCTACCATGGAGCAGGGTGTTGCGACGGGTGCGGACTTTGATAATGCTACGCGCCGTCGAAATGTTCCTTCAACATTGAATGGGGAGGTCGCAGAGAGAGTAGAGCTGGATGAGAAGAAGACACAGATCAAGAAGGTATGCCATCACATAGCAAGTCCTGGAAACATCTTCAGAGCTACTGCAAAACCCCGATTGGCAAACATTATACTAACAGGGCCACCTACAGAAGGAACAAACATTTATCCAATTCCTGGACGAGTGGGAATTCCTCATCGCGCCACTTCTTTTCACAATCCTTGCTTTCTTTACGAGGTTATACAAGATCGGACTTTCCCCAATTGTAACGTGGGATGAAGCTCAGTATGAATTCCCCTTGTCTCTCAGCCATACCTTGGCAAAATACTAATAGCAGATGTATAGTTTTGGTAAATTCGGTTCCCATTACCTCAAGCGCGAATTCTACTTCGATGTCCACCCTCCTCTCGGAAAGATGCTCGTTGGATTGTCCGGATACCTGGCAGGATACAATGGTTCGTTCGAATTCAAGTCTGGCGAGAAATACCCAGAAGAGGTCAACTACACTTTTATGCGAGCTTTCAACGCCTTTTTCGGTGCCGTATGCATTCCCATGGCCTACTTTACCGCTCGCGAATTGAACTTCAAGAGACCCGCTGTGTGGTTCGTTACACTGATGGTTCTTTGCGAAAACTCGTACACCACCATTTCTCGATTTATTCTCCTGGATTCCATGCTCTTGTGCTTTACTTTTACGACTGTCTTGTGCTGGGCTAGATTTCATCGTCTGCAAAAGCAAAGCTTCAGCCCGGAATGGTTCCTCTGGTTGGTCTTGACTGGAATGAGTATCGGGTGTGTTTGCAGTGTTAAATGGGTTGGTTTCTTCGTTACAGCTATGGTTGGTATCTATACCGTTGAGGATTTATGGAACAAATTTGGTGATACTAAGATGCCAAAGGTATGTAGTTTGGAATATTTTTGGTTGATCGAGAACTAATCGGATTTTAGCTTGATCTTGCTACTCATTTGGCTGCTAGAATTCTTGGTTTGATTGTCATTCCAATCATTGTCTACATGCTTTCATTTGCCATTCATTTCCTTATTCTGGAAAACAGTGGTCCAGGTGATGCTCAGATGAGCTCTCTTTTCCAAGCCAATCTCAGAGGTACCGAGGTCGGAAAGGACAGTCCTCTTGAAATTGCCTACGGTTCTCGAGCAACTATCAAGAATATGGGTTATGGTGGTGGATTACTTCATTCTCACGTTCAAACCTACCCTGAAGGCTCAACTCAACAACAAATCACATGTTATCACCACAAGGACTCCAACAACGAATGGTGGTTTTACCCAAACCGTGAACAACCAGAGTACAACCCAGAGGGCGAACTCAAATATGTCGCCGATAAAGATGTCATTCGATTGATTCACTCTCAAACTGGCCGTAACCTCCATTCTCATGAAGTCGCTGCTCCAGTCACCAAAGCTGATCGTGAAGTTTCATGTTACGGAAATACTACCGTTGGAGATGAGAAAGACCACTGGACTGTTGAAGTTGTCAAGGATGTTGCGTCAAATGACCGTACCAAGCTTCGAACTTTGACTACCGCTTTCAGACTTAGACATACTGCTCTTGGATGTTATCTTAGAGCTGGTAATGTCAACTTGCCACAATGGGGTTTCAAGCAAATCGAAGTCACATGTGTTAAGGATAATAAACCAAAAGATGTTTACACCCACTGGAACGTGGAGGCTCATTGGAATGATAAGCGTAAGTAATTTTTTAATTCATGATATTGAACGAATGCTAATATTGAATAGTTCCTGCTGCCGACGCTGGAGCATATAAATCTCCTTTCTTACAAGATTTCATTCATCTTAATGTTGCTATGATGACATCTAATAATGCTCTCGTTCCTGATCCCGATAAGCAAGATGACCTCGCCTCTCAATTCTGGCAATGGCCAATTCTGAATGTTGGTCTGAGAATGTGTGGATGGGACGATTCAATCGTAAAATACTTCCTCCTCGGTAACCCCCTCGTCTACTGGGGATCCACTGCCTCCCTCGGAATGGTCGGCCTCATGGTCCTCTGGTACCTCATCCGCTGGCAACGAGGCTACGATGAACTCAAACAGAGTGATATCGATCAAATCCACTACGCAGCTCTCTACCCTATCCTCGGATGGGTTCTGCACTACATTCCTTTTGTTGCGATGGCGCGTGTGACGTACGTGCATCACTACTACCCCGCGCTCTACTTTGCCATCCTCGCCTTCGGGTTCGTGGTCGATTGGATGACGAGGTATCAGGTTAAGCCGGTGCAGTATGTTGTCTATGGGGCGTTGTATGCCGTGACGGTGGGCTTGTATGTTCTGTTCATGCCGATTTCTTGGGGCATGGTGGGGCCGAATCGACAGTATTCTTACTTGAAGTGGTTTGATGCTTGGAGGGTTACGGATTAAGTCACTAGATGGGGGCTAGGGGGAAAGGGGAAAGGCAATTTCTTCTGCTTTTCGGTCAGGATGGGATTTTTAAAAGAGATGTGGTTGTTGTTTCTTAGGGCTTGGGTTGCCTTGACTCTGATAGGGGAATAGGGGGGGAATACGTGACTGAGTGGGGGAAATAAATTAGTGAGCGATATGATACAGTAATTGAAGATCTTTTTTTTTGTGTGTCTTGTTTGTCATACATATATATATCGTAATTCTTTTTATTATGAATATGGTCATTGGATGTGTTCTTGTTTTTCTTCTTTTTACTTTTCTCCCTCTCTTTCAACCCCCTTTTAAGAGTAAGAGTAGAAGAGGAGAGAAAAGCCTGGCTGGGTAAGAGCACACCTAGTACATCACCTATCTTCAACCCTGACCCTTTAACGTAAGAACTAACAAGATATCCGAAAGGGGAACGGATGAACGGATAGAGGGAAGCTTACTTAATAGTTTCTTGATAAATTAGGAATCTCCGACTAAGGGATGGAAATCTTTTTGGCTGGTACTGTATAGTAAGTAGTTAGTATCAGGTTCTGGAGATGGAGGTGAGGTGTGTAAGGGAAGTGGATGGACTGGACTATTGGGGTTTGGGGTTTGGGGTTTGGGGTTTATTTGTTGGCTGTTGGGAATTTTGGATTTTAAAAGAGGGAGGGAGAGGGAGAGGGAGAGGGAGAGGGGGGCTAATAGTAGAGTTCTATAGTTTTTTTTAGGGGGTTAGGGGGTTAGGGTATTAGGTAAGGATAAGGGGGGAGAGTAGTTTTAGGTAGTAGTAGTAGTAGGATTAGGTTATAGAGATAAAGGTAAGGTATATAAGGGAAGTAGATAGACTATTAGGGTTTGGGGTTTATTTATTAGGAATTTTAGATTTTGAAAGAAAGAGGGAAAGAGAGAGGGAGAGGGAGAGGAGGGCTAATAGTAGAGTTCTATAGTTTTTTTAGAGGGTTAGGGGGTTAGGTGAGGATGAGGGGGGAGAGTGGTTTTTTAGGGGGTTGGGGGGTTGGGGGGTTGGGTGAGGATGAGGATAAGGGGGGAGAGTGGTTTTGGGTAGTGGTAGTAGTAGGATTGGGTTGTGGGGATGAAGGTGAAGGTGAGGTGCGTGAGCTCCCGTTGGACAAGAAAAGTAGCAGAGATTCATTTTTTTGAACTATTAGCGTAAGTTCATTCCAAGTACTAAAATATTTCAAATCTCTAGAACAATTGCCCTTATTGTGCTATCGTTTTCGATAAGTCATTTTAAATTGTTCTAAATAGATAATATAATATAGTGGTTTTTAGTTAAGTTAGGATAAGATAAAGGAGATCTCTGCCACTTTTCTTGTCCACCGCGAGGTGAGGTATGTTGTAGTAGACGAGAGGTAAGCACTAATTACTAATTAGGTAATCTGTAGAGTGGGGTATTAGTATTTTCACTGCTCTTTATTGGGATTTGAGGATGTTGGTCTTGCTGATACTACCTATTTATATTGATAACTGGGTGGTTATTACTTCAGCAGCGTTTGAAACACAGGACTCAATTACTTAAATCTACTCGAGGATGCGAGTTGAGTAGATAGAGTAGGTACTACTACTCAACTCCACTACTCGATTTCTAGACGCTGGGTTAGGTGGAAGATTTTTGGGGATTGGGGATTGGGGATTGGGGATTGGGTATACTTGGGATGGCAGAGTAGTTGTTAGTTATGGAATGCTGGGTAGAGTTAGTCTGGTGGTGATTTTATTCTGGGTTTAGGATTTTGTTGTGTTTTATTCTCGGTTCCGTCGAGGGGTGTGAGGATTGAAATACGGTTGAGGTTGGGGTTGGGGTTCGGGTTGGAGGTGCTGCTGGGTTTTGCGTGGCGTGTTTGTCAACTTTTGTATAGCAATGCTACAGGGTGAACTTAGGTAGTTATGTATGGACAAGAGGTCGTCTCTGACGTCCCTGTTGTGAAATCTGAGATTTACTGGTAGGTAGGCTGTTGTATGAAGTGAAAACAGAAGTGTTCGAGATATATCAACAAGTGAGAGAAACAAAAAGCGCAAGTTATCGAGACTTGAGACTTGAAAGGATTTTCTTTTTGTGGTAGGCTACGCTCATTTGAACTGAGACAATCCAGAATCCCTCAATCAACCGCTACGAAACCCAAATCATGGATGTGTTGTGGAAGATACAGGCATGAGTGATGATAACTCCAAGCAAGGATGCACTTAACCACTGAACAATGGTGGTTCATTGTTACAGGCGGAGTACAACTTGATCTTTGCAGCCCGGTAGAAATTTACTAGCTGAGGCCAGTATTCAACAGTACTCAAGTCGCAGCTCCCATCGACCAGTGGGCAAACATGCCATAAAACCACCTCTCTCAACTTCGGATAGCGCGCCCGACCTTGGCAAACCCCTTTGAGAACCTGGATTAGTTCACCTGGCATTGGAAAATACACGGGTTTCACATGCGAAACTGTAGGGATTTTCGGTGGCTTAGCGAACGGAAATATGTCATTAATGTACTCATTGAGGCGACCGCGTGGAAATCCAATCTGAAGCTCTTCGAGGTTCGGAGGAAGTATCTGGGACATATGCAGTGGGTGTATTTCGTAGCCCAAACGTTTTTCATGTCTAAGAAGGCTTTCGGGAGCAGACAACCACGTCACAGGAAGTCCAAGTCGTTTAAGCCGTGGAAAGTTGTGCAAGTCCAACGTTTGTCCAGAGTAAAAGCTAACATCGGTAAATTCTTCATTGGCGTAAGTGATGATACAATCTTCCCCAAAGACGAAAAGGTCTTCGAGTGTGTCGGAATGCGTATCAGAGAGAGCTATTTGAAATTCAATAAGCATGAAATTATCCGCCTCGCTATTGTGGTACTTGTATCTCGATCCGTCTGCGTCAAGACGATCAATCTCGAATTGAAAAGACTTTAATGCTTTCGGCCAGGTGAGAAGCTCGTACAAGTCGTCGCTGGGTGGACTGCTGTTGGTCAATGAGAGGGAAGTGAGACCCAGAGTTTTCTCCATTCTCCCATCTGGACCATTTCCAAGAGGATCAATATCATTCTCAAACTCCGTCCAATCTCGTTTGCCAGCGATAGATACGCTCTCCAAATGCTCTGGGACTGCACAGATATCGTACATCAAGTTTCTCTCGCCAGTGTCCCCCCAAAGCTCTTCTGAAAGTAGGACATAATACTCCTGTGGGATATGAATAGACGTGATATTTTTCTGGACGCAATTTTGTGGATCTTCTTCGGGATCAGCGCCAGACTCATGATTAAGAAGATCGGTTGCAGAAACATGTATATTCAAATCCGATGATCTAAGAACCTCCATCAATCTACATTCCCAGAGCCTAGATCCCCAGAACACACTGACACCTTTCACAAGACCTCGAAGTTTTTCGGATTCTTCCATTGTCCTTAGAAAACTTTCGTAATTGACGATGGCAGAGGCATTTTGCCGCTCCTGTCGATCGTACGAACCAATACTTTGTCGATTCGGACTTGACCAGTCGGGAAAAGCAAATCTGTCGTTTGTCCATCCATCGACGGCTTGGATTGGGATATCGGGTTGCGAGGAATAATATACATAGCGGTAGAGAAATGGAGTAGCAATGATATTCCAACGTCGGCATACCAATGCAGCTTGTGGGAGAGTCCTTGGAGAGGCATTTTTCAGGATAAGTTTAAGGAGTTCGGGCGGGAAGAGTGCCTCAAAAGATAAAGACATGGGGTTATTTTGAGGTAGGAATATGTATAGCAGTGACGGATTTCCCAATAATGTGATGAATCTTGACGTCTTGCAGAGGGACGTTACCTCCGTGTGAACGGTGGTATTCCTGCATAATCTATGAAGCCTGGACCTCGGAAGGTACGATCGTGTTGAGTGAGTGTACGAGTAAACATTTGAAGGATCTGCTCCTGTTACCTTCCCCGAGAAAATTCCAACCAATAGCGATGGTTGAACCCTCGCTTAGTCATGTCATTCGGTTGGAAATTAGCCATTTTCCCACCTCACTCCTTCCTCACATCATCTCGCAAACAAGACTGCCCATGAATTTTCAAAAGATTATACTATCACTTTGATGGCAACGAGAAGTTCCATGAGAGTGCCGGAGGTTGTGTTTGGTTGTGAGCTTGTTGACTGACTGCTGGAAGTTCAGAAGTTCAGATACCCTACTGCGTCGCCATCGCCATGACCAGCTTGTATGCACTTGCCCAGCACATTTTGGGCAAGTGCATCACATATTAAGGTCTGGAAACTTGTGGTTTACCATGTTTTGTCGTGTCGAAACCATAGCCTCCTCATCAAACCGCTTTCTGGAGTCTTGGTAATGCTACCCCCCTCAAGTCTCATTTTGTACAGGTATGTACATGATTACGCAATATTGTCGAATCCCACGAGTCTCGACGAAAACCCTGATTTCAGCGGATATGTTCTCCATTTCAAGATCATGGCATAAACATTTTCAATAATTACAAGGCTTTGTTTTCAATCTGTTTTGGTTCCATTCTTCACCTCAAGTGCGTATCTTGTGAAGATTTGAAACCAAATTGCCTCACACGATACATATATACAACTCTTTATCTCTCTCTCAAGTACCGGATATCTGGCACCGGATGTTAGTGCGGTCCGTGCAGGGTAGTCGTGTGGGCCAGTGAGGTGCATGTTGATTTTCCCTTGCTCGCAGTTTCCTTCTCTTCTAGGCAAGCTCACGGAGCTCGCCCTCGTGGGTTTACGAAGGATGGCGCAATTTGGGTGCCGTGAACCACGATTCCAACAACTGTTATAGAATATATTTCATTAGAAGGAATAGATTTCTCACAACCTTCGTTTCAATACAAAAGCTCTTCAAACCTCACGACTTTACTTCCAGTTTGAAGTACAACTTTTCTTCTTACTTTCGATTGGTCGAAAAAAGCCTTGTGTTACCTTGACTGAGTGTTTGAAGGAGCAAACAGCAAGGCTCGTACATGCATGCTTACGTTCTTCTTTCCTCCAAGCGTCCTCAGCGCAACCCATGACCTAATCCTCGTAGTAGCAAATATTGATTGAGTCTTTGCCGTGAGTAAGTTGATTTTACCCTACTTATTCTTACAAACCTTTTGTACAGTTACGTTTTATTTTCTTTCTCGACTGACATCCGTGGGCCTTCAGTTTTATTATTTTTATGCCACAAACACCTCTTTGAAATATGGTTGAGACACAGGGCCTTAGCCTTTCCAATGGGTGGGCCAACGCATTACTATGCCTTTCCATTATATTCGCAATTACCACAACAGCATCTATTATTCTTCGTTTGGTCGCAAAGAGGAAGAATCGACAGCAATTGACTGGAGAGGACTATACCATTTTTCTGGCCCAGGTAAGTTTGTGTTGTAGCAATTGATGGCCACCAACTTACAAGAGTAGTTTTTCCTATACGTTTTTATAGTGTTATCAATAATGGGTAAGTACAATGATAAATATGTGTAGGTTCTCAAGATAGCAGCTGACTTTCAATAGCAATATTCTTTGGGGGTGTAGGTCATCATACATACGATTTACCAGAATCTATGGTTCCCACGTTCGTAAAAGTAAGTTTGATATCGGTCAATTCTCTCCATGTCTATCATAATTGACAGCATTATAGATTCTCTTAGCGATTAGAGTTACACATACAGTGACAGTTTCCCTCGTCAAGATCTCTATCTGTCTTTTCTACACCAGAATATTTTTCACCAACGGCTTCGCTGTGGCAAGTCGAACAGCAATCGGTATCATTCTCACCTGGATGATTGCCACTATCATGACTTTCTTTCTTATTTGTACTCCGCTTCCCCTCTACTGGGACCCTACTATAATTGGTGGCAAGTGTGGAAATCAGAGAGCGGCATTTACTACTATAGGCACGGTCGATTTAATCACCGATGTTATTGTATTCATGCTTCCTATTCCTATGATCTGGCGTCTTCAGATCTCAAAAGACAACAAGGTGGCTTTATCATGTGTTTTTGGACTCGGACTAAGGTGATTTCCGCTATTGCTTTGACAGGAAGCTTTTGCTGATCAAGTGTCTTTAGTACTGTCATTATTTGCATCCTTAGAGTCATGACACTCGTTCGTGTAGACCAAGACGTAACATACTCAGCCGCCCCTCCTCTACTCTGGAGTTTCCTGGAACCAGCTGTGGGCATCACAGTAGCCTGCGGGCCACTAGTTGGACCATTGTTACGGGGAGGACGGTGGGTCAAGGGCGAAACTACCAAAGGCTCTCGAACAGAAGGAAGTTCTGCGCGCTTTGAGCGGATTGATGAGCCGCAGCATCGGCTGCAGAGTATTCATGTTCAGTATGGGAAGAGTGCTGCGACTCTTAGTCCCATGGGGAATGTCACCGGGGTCACGGGTGGTGCTGGTGATACGAGATCAGTCTCTTCGTCGAGGAGGAGTAAGCAGGAGAATCCTGGGGGGTTGAAGTCTGGATTTGATGTTTGATGTAATGCTTTGTTTCAACTTTTGTATATAGTATCTTACTTCTAGTGATCGGGGGTGGGACGCTTCCTCCTGAATTGTTTGGTGATGGTGGGGAGGCTTTTGGTTCTTTACACTATCTTGATTGGGCGGGTTGGTGCGCCTTTTAGTCACAGAGGTTCATAATGTTCATACATATGAGTGGTTTTAGTTGTTACTTGTTCCGAAGGTCATCTGCGAATCAGGTCGAAAACCAAATGACGAATTGATGAATAGTTGAGGCCCTCCAAAGCTTTTATACTCTCCTTAAATGTAGGGATGTTCTGCCGTAAGATTATACATATATAGGAATTAAATTACTCCGACGACGAGTTGTGATTTCGTCACCATCAATCTGATTCATTGATTAGGCTTCGTAATATATATGCATTCCGCTAGAATTTACATATCTATCGCTTCCAGCCTGGAAAGGCTACAAAAACAGGTGCACTCCAAGTGGAGGCGATAACAGGATCGGATTGGGGCTCGAATTCTAGGAACCCGAGACTTAGCCAAACCGCTTTCTTTTACTGGCAAAATGTTATGAATGTGGTCACTTTTACTCCACTTCGAGCCCACATTTCTTTTTCACTGTACCTCTCTGGGAGAGAGGGAGAAATACACAAAGATTTCCTGAGATAGGAGGAATCCTTACTGAGAGATTTGTTGTTAGTCTCGAGATTCTATCAAAGCTTTAGCTATTTAGTATCTTCAACCCAATGAAACGAGATCATCGTCACTCTCAGATTCTACGCCCCAATCCTTACCGCAGTAGCTATTATTGGGACATCCTACATGTTTGTTAAATTCAAGTAACTTTATTATTGGTGGTGATTATCTTTGTTCAAATTGTTCGGCGTAAGAGTGAATAGCCCTTGATTGTGCTATATTTCTAGGACAATTGATGTGATTCTTCTAGAATTTTGGAAAAATGAAGCGTTTCGTTTCATATTACCTAGGTTTCAATAATTTCAAACGCTCTAAAGGGTTGGTGATGTTGGTTGTTTATACTCACTTTTTATACCACCTTTTCACGCTGTAGAGAACTAATAAAGACACGCCACTCAGCCAAATATCAAAATATATATAACTAGGTTCTATTCAGATGATTTAACCACTCTCTTCTTCCATTTTCCAGACATCAACTCATCATAAGCTTTATTCTGCAAAAGTGTACCCTCATATTGAGATTCTGTTACAGCTTCCTTGTCCGGCAACTTTTGTTTCCTTGAAACTATCTGCCCAATCCTCCTGTACTCCCCTTCTTCCTTGCCTGTAGACTCTAAGATCAAAAAGTCCATCCCTGGTAATTGGCCCGCTGGATCTTTTTTCCACCTCAGAATTTCGAGAAGTCCATAGTGTTGGTTGGGATGAGGCTGGTGTTGTTGGAAAAACTCATATACCGCCCAAGTGACATACACGAAATGATGATATATCCACTTCTCCAGATAGTATTTCTTCATATCATTCGGCCCGGGGAACTCCTGCTTCTCTAGTTCTTCAACGGTAAAATAAACAGGCGGGACATTTTTGAAATCGCAGAATCACCCTTTAACAACCATTTCTCCTCCAGTGAGCTGTCCATAGGGATCGTCGTTCGCCGTTGTCGTACTAACCGAGAGAACATTCGCCATATCGATCGCATTCGGAAACGCCCTTCGGTGCTTATGGGTCCTAGTAGTCAAATTCGTCTTTCTTCCAGGGATACTAGCCCAACTCCAAGTGGGAGCAAGGTAAGTGGAAGACTTTGTAAGATCAAAGCGTGTAGAAGACTCCTTGGCATAACGTTCGGATCTCATCCATAATGAGCCAAACAATATATCTTTCTTCCACAATCCAGCGCAGTACTCGTCTCTCATCAGTGCTTGGAAAGCCTTGGCAATACCGGACATCGCTGGGAGGACATCGGTATCTACTGTTAAGGAACGGCCCGTGAAGACATCAAGAATGTCGTACCATTGGTGATAGGGGGTTGTGATTGAGTATTGTTTCCACCATTCATCGGGTTTTAATTTGTGGGAGATCCAGCGAGAGATAACATTCCTTGATTTAGTAGACTCAGTGGGAAGGTGATTCTTTTCGATACTTAGAGGTCGCTGGATGAAGCCCTTTGATCGGTAGTCCTCGGTAGCGGAGGTGACTCTTCTCCCTTCGTCGCCTTGGTACTGTGGACATCCCCAGATCATCTGTTGTTCTCCGTATGACAAGTTTCGTGGGGCTAACAATGCCTCTTATAGAGTCCAACCTCTTGTTGTGAGACGACTTCCCTGAAGTTTATGATCCCAGAGTTCGGATCCGGGTCGTAAATACACGTTGATGGGTCCTCCTTCTTCGTCTATGCACAATGGTGTTTTCCATTCTAATGGTACCCTTGTATTTCTACTGGCTTTCTAAGAAAAGATACCGCTCGTTATAGATGGCGCGTTCGAAGCTGTAACAGTAAGGATAGCACCGCTGTATACTTCTCTCATTTTAGCAGCTTCTCTAGCCCAATCTTCTTTTGGATCTTGCTTGATACATAGCGCGTCAATCCAAATGTACTGGATTCTAAGGTTCCTCGTGATGATCACCGCATCTCTCAGAGTCGCCGGAAATTCGTCTATAGAAACGCCTTGGGTAAGAGAAGGCATAGCGTCATCATTCAATACAAAATCTGATGCTCCTCCCCAGCAGTATGATAATGCTATGAAAGTCCCATTCTTGCCATTCGTGGTAATGAGTCTAGGGTGCTGGGTTTTATTACCAACGTCAATAACACGTGTTGGTAATGTTCCATCGGTATTTGGTAGGCCTCTACACTTTTCGTGCTTTTCAAGACAAATGTCTAGCCAATTCCTTCCAAGAGCTACGCAGCTTTCGGAAGCAGAGTCTGCAGATATGGCGGTGCAAAGTACCGAAGGTCCATCCTCCGGCATCTCGTCTGCAAAATATTAGTTAGTTGACCTCGTCTGAAAAATAAATTTACAAGGTCATCTTCCAATAGTGCGTGAGGAAATCGAACGATCCATTTGCAAAACGCTCCAGAAGAACAACACCCTGATCTGCCATGGACCTTTCCGGGGAACTGATGAGATAAAGATTTAATAGACGGCTTTCTTACCTCGCTCAGCAAAAGCCTCAAAAGAACAAAGCGTCCTACTCGTCCCATCCACAGTCTTCTGACCAACAGTCACATACGAAACTCCTTGTCTAGAAATCGTCCATCCACTAGATCCAATAAAAACCTGACCATCGAAGTTCCGCTCATAAAACCCCTCTGGAAACTCCAAATTTGGCAATGTAGCCATCCAAGTATCCCAAAAGAGAGTACAAAATGGACATCCTTTTTCGGCGGAATGCTTGAGATCGAGAATGGTAGTATGATGAGGGTAGAAATGAGGAATCGGAGGTCGAAAATCTTGTGCATCGACGAAGTTTCGGTCTGCGTTCCCTGTTGATTCTGGAGGTTGCGCTGCGGAAGCAAGGAGCAAGGCTCGGATGTCGAAGTTTTGACAGAGAACACACAGCTCCATGGTTGCTGGCTAGGGATCTTTGAGCTATAAGCTAGTTATGAATGAGATTAAAATGGGAAAGATACTGAACCTCAGCGATGCTTGGGGGCCATGTCTCAGCCGCTTTTCATGGTTGCACAGCTCCTGCCTACCCTTGCAACTGCTTACGCCACCAATCCTTCATGTCAAAGTCATACCGGTTATCGAAATGAGCCAGTCTACAAAACTTTATCATAACATTAGAAAAGGCAGCAAGCAATTGTGGTCGTTTTGGGAGAGTTAAGCGAGTATAGAAGGGTTGCTTGCCGTGGTGTATACTAGCGTATAGGGTTGTTAATTTAGATCTAATTTATATAAATTAGAAATAATTAGTAAATTAGGCGTTTAGAGGAAAATAAATTAGATATAAGTTAGATGCGTCACATGACTTCGGAATCGGAATATCCAAATAATCCGGGGTCGCTATAACCTGTTTTTCCCGTTCAAGCGAACTCTTATATAAATAGAAGAGGAAGAAGACGATATTAGTAAACAAGAGATTAGTACCTAGTATAAGTAATAACAACAAGGACGAAGGCTAGGAAGATTATTTACACTAATAATTCTATTAATTAAGTAATTATTTATATATAATTCTTATAGTTTTTGCTATGAAATTAGTCTACTATTACCCCTTTATATACCCTAAAGTTTATACCAAGATCTAAATTTAGGGGCTAAATCTTTATTTACGCTAATTTAGAGGTTTTTTAATTATTTATAATTTATCTAAATTTACGGGTAACAACCCTACTAGCGTAGGATAGTTGAGTAAAACTCTGGACACACCTTTGAAACCCTATTAAATTAGAATTCCTAGAACGATTAACTTAATTGCTCCAAATCACTTTGGCTAATAGAGATATATTAATTTTGATTATTCTAAATCTCTCAGAGAACTGTTTTAGTTGTACGAGACTTTTAGAATAATATCCACTAGGTGTGTCCAGAGTTTCGCGCAACTGTCTTACTTGCCCAAGCGCTCTTATGAGCTTTGAGGATTCACTTGTTCCTCCTAAGCTCTACTTATCAAGGTTTCTCGCAATCCGTGCTGGGTTGACTTTGTTAGGCCCTATTACCATTTCAACGACGGCTTAACCATTTCAAGTTAGCTGAGCTACATCTGAGGCAGTGATATCATTACTCAAATTAAGCGAGTATTATCGTAAAAATAAGCGCCGGAAGTGCATACCAGTAAGTCTAGTTCAGTGACGTAGTCAAAGCGTACGGCACCAGTCCAGAGCGAACTAATTTCCGTCTATTGATGCACCGCTTCTATTTAGTATTTATTAGCATATCTATTCCAGCGCACAATCATCTTTATTCTTCATTCTTCATGCCAAAACTGACATACAACTTCTCATACTCTATATACTTTTTTAAGGAAGCAAAGACAAGACAGCCATATAACACAACTGCTGCCAGTCAAGAAGCAAAATGAAATGCCCTGAATGCCCTCATTGCAACCCTTCGCTCCTAGATGAGGAACCTAGAAGATATGGCCTGTCCGGCCTGTCGCCACTCTCGAAGCACCCGAAACTTTGGTATTTTTTAAAATGGTCGTCCTGGCTCTTCGTTCTATGGTTTTCCTGTAGTATTACGAAACCCGGCCTATACAAAGCAGAAGATGAGGAATACTTCGACTTCGATTTATCATTCGCTTGGCCTTCTGACTGGCAATCGAAAAAACCGCTCACCGACAAACGTATTATATCAATCTTTGGGATTTATGTTGTCCTTTATCTACACGCCTTGCTTCGGGGATATTCCGAGGTAATATCGGGATACAAAAAAGTCAATGGGAAAATATCTGGGAATGCAAAGATGGGGTGGCTGAAGAATGATATCGAGGAAAATGGATATAGGTTGGCTGCTTTTCACCGAGAACATTATGACGGCTTCTCGACCAAGTTGCGAATTGCTTACTACCTTGTCAATCCTAAAGGATATCATGGTGTGGGATTTTGTCACACAGAGGGGATCTATCAAAGCTTATGTGCAATGATTTTGGGATATAGCTTCCTGGTTGGGGCAGACGATTGGCTGGAAGCGAACCTGAAAGCAATGAATCCGGAATACACAACCAATCCAAATCCTCCAGGTAATATAAGTACGACATTTGTCGTATTTGTATTCCTGGTTGGTTTTGGCCTCTGTGTCTACATGAGTTTGTCTTTCGGGAGACAGCTGGGTTGGCAGTTCGGGATCCGAAGATTTATCGAAGAACTGAGGAATGAGCTAGGAAGTTTGGGAGGATCCTTTCCAAAAGAAGAGTGGATGGAATCCTGGATCAGCAAGTTTCTCACAGAGAAAGATCTTGAACATGAGGATGATTTGAAATGCGTCAAAAAGTGCATCGACGCGATTGTCAAAGATATTTCAAGCTGATCTGAAACAGCATTAGATGCGAACTAATTTTTGGTGCTGAACCTGGTCCTTGGTATCCACATAGTTTAGTAGTCCTGCTGTATAATTTAATGCATTCCGAATATAAATAACGATGTTATGAAGTCCAGACTTTTCCGAGCTGTCAGGAAACACTGACTCGAGTTTTAGGGGAATGGGCTTTTCAGGTCGAATTATGTTTTGCCTTACCTGGCAGATTAGGGTATGAAAGTTTCAGCATGCGTAAAAGTGATTAGTGAATATATTCCATTGCCTGTCAGTATCGTGACGGCAATTTAGCATCGAGCGACCTTATGGATAGATATCTGAGTCAAAAAGTCACCTGGTATTCCGTGAGTCGATATATTCTGTCACGTCAAAGGGTGTTACTCATGTATCTGTCACGTGTCAGTCACCAGGCACTTCCCCCTTTCTTAGGCGAGCCAAGGCAGTGGAGTTGTCGCGTCTCCTTGGCGGCCATCTGCATTTGCTAAAGATACCAAACGGGTCATTGGGTCCCACTTATCGGCTTTCAATCTGTGCGGGTCAAAGTGCAGAGGGTATTATCAAGGTCGGAAGAGTATTTTGTAAAAAGAAGAATGCTTGTATTAACATCGCCTTGGAAGCTGTGTGTATTGGTGTTCCAACTTACCATAACTACACTCATTCAGTACAGGAAGAAGACACATAACTTTTTTATTCAAGCACATGCATTGCCTGCAAATCTAGGACCGAACGTCTCACTTGCGTAACTTCACTTTGAGTCGTGAAGTTCAAATTGAGACTCGGAAAATCCTTGTAAGACTATTAGAAATTGGTAATTAGGCAAGCTCCATATTACCCGGCATATGTTCTCTGTGGACGAAGTCTCAAAAAATGTATTTTTGCAAAAGAAGTCTGCTTACTACGGCATCCTACGGTATCCCAAATCTACTACTAAACCAGATAACTAAATCGTAAATAGCAAAAGTTACTTTTAGGGTTATTTTATAGGAAATCGCAAATCGCAAATCGTAAACTAGCTTAGAGTTAGGGTTATACACTAGCGCTAGAATTAAAGGTAAAATAAAGCTATTTATAAAGAATTAAGTAAGGATAAGGAATTAAAGATATAAAATCCTCGTAAGTCGCTAAACGCTTATACCGCGACACCCCTACACCCCTACCCTCGCTTAAACTTTATAGCCTAAAAATTTTCGCGTGTATACTCGTTACCCTCGCTGTCGCCTACCCTACTATCGTACTCTCGCTATTGTATAAGGGTTGTACCCTAGTATATTGTTTATGAGAGAGAGAGAGAGAGAGGGGGGGGAGGGGGAGGGACAGGGAGAGGGTAGCGGAGAGGATAGAAGCGGGGAAATATTTTCGTGTGGTTAGCCTCGAATACTACCTTCCTAAAGAGGTTAGGCTAGTACGTGTCGCGCTAACAATTGTTTACTACTCGTCTGTCCTTTCTCTCCCTCCTAATTTCTCTTCTCTTTCTTCACGATAACAATAGCGACAATAATAGTAAAAATAAAGTAACAATAATAGTAAGGAGGGATATAGGGGTATTCATTAGCCTAGGGGGTACGAGGGGACATAGGGGTCCCAATAAAACCTACAAGAGGAGGAAAGGTTTATAAAGGGGGGGAGGGTAGAGTTAAAAGAGCGTTCGAGTTATATTCGAGGGTAAAAGTATTCGAGTTAAATTTAAGCTTATTTACTTATATCGAGTAGTTTTACCTTCAATTCTAGCGCTGTTATATAACCCTAACCCTGAGCCACTTTGCGATTTGCGATTTGCGATTTAGTCGATAGCGACCTAAGTGTAAATTCAGGATGCCGTACCTACTTACGACAGTGATGAGAGCCATTCTATTCTTCTGCCTTTTGGCAGCATCTGAGTGATCGTATCAGATAACCAGGTTCTTGGAAATGTTTTCCGAGACAAAGTAGAAAGATGAGTATTGAGTTGATCTTCGCCTAATGAAGGAGACCAAATTACCTTAAAATAGTAAGAGACGTGGTCATTGCTCTAGATAACCCACAAGACAAGATATCATTATCCTGGACGCCTTGTACATTCAAACTAGTTATGCGAATGCCTTGGCATGATTAGCACGTTTTACTTCAAATTATTCTAGGTATATACTAGGACAATTAAGTTGCTTGTGCCAGTCTCAATATTCATTCCAGACTCTGCATGTTAGAAGGAAAACATGCACTCAAAGTAAATACAAGAGGATGCGATAATTAGGTTAAATTTAGGCTCAAATGATTGAACTCGTGACCTGGTTGGCTAAGCGGCTTTATTATATGGGAAAGATATTGTAAAAGCGGATACTTCTACTCTAATTTGAGCGCACATCTTCTTTGGCCATGCAGAGTCTGGAAGGGATAAGACGAAAGAACATTGATGGACCTTTCCTAGAATGGAGATCGGACTCTCGTAAATACAACGGGGTTTTCAGTGTCCTACCGGCGGTATATTTCCCTCTGGAAGCACTTCCACTGCTCCCCATGTTTGTCTGGTTACGAGTCTATGATATGCTCGTTGGACAGAAATTCTAAATCTGCCTTCAGAAAGAAAGATTGGAGAGTCAACCATCAACTGAATCCGACCTGTAGCCTGCTTTATTGAAAAATGCAGTCAGTTGAATTTGTTTGGTTCTATCAGAATTTCTAAAGTCTCCTATGGATTTGGCCTTGTGGGTATGGTGCAACGCTAAAGTCAGCTACCTAAAGAAAACTACTTTCTTCAGCTGGTGGGGAGAAGTTTGGCATAGAGAATGAGTGAAGAACGTCATAATATTTCAAGCCCGCTAAGTGGTGTTGGACCAATCAAAAGATGATAATCCAATCACCCAGCTCTCAAAGGATAGCAAAAAAACCAACAGTAGCTCTACGAACAATATATTTCACAATTCTGACCGCTCACTCCTTTTCCTTCTCTTTGATTCCACTGAAACTTCATAATCACCAAGCTACCTTGGATGCGTATAGTACTATACCACCGCTACTGCATGAACCCTAAAATACTACTAAAACTCAGGGTAAACACTTCGCGTTAATTCTACTCTGCCACGCTGTAAAATTTATATACATTTGTACACTTATTAATTAAATGATTACGATTAATTTTATTTACATAGTTTGTTTAGTATATATATCGTTATAAAGTTAGTATGTGGGGAAGTTGAGTTAGATCGCGAAGTGCACTTTGTACACTTAAAAGAACCCGAAATTGGCCCGTGAAAATAACTGCCTTACGGAAATTAATCCTACAGAACGATTTTACTCTTTAGTAGAGCGTATTCTATCGAAAGTTAGAGAAGGTCACTATTGATCAGGTCTTTTAGTTATAGAGAAAACTATCAAAGGGGGGATAAAATATATATTGTTCTAAAGTAGGCAAAGGGGATGCCTTTGGTGGGGTTTAAGGTTTTATACAGTAGCAGTGGCATCTTGTACGGAAGATCACCAGAACTGAATGACCATATGACGCTTGACGGCTCTGTAATAGCTCTTTGGTTTAATATAATAAATATTGTGTTCAAATTTAAAGGTGCTTGCAGTGACTATGTAAGATACTGTAACAATCTAAAGGGAGGTCTCACCTCATCCTGTATACCTGGAAGGGATTTTCTCACTAGATTAGCGTGACAGATTATGGTTTTTACGATATAAGCACACAAAATTTTGACTAGTCCAGGCTGAGCTGTTCAGCTTGCGAGCGGTATGGGTGATCTATCCCCACTGTCTCTGCAAATCGTGCTGCCCAAGGCCAACAGGCGATGTGCTGTTATGATCTTGGCGACCAGCCCACACGGGGCTGTAATTCCCTGTCTGAAATGCTGCAGCGGGGTATTCAAGTATACCGCAATGACAATAATAAGGCATTCTAAGCTCAAAGTACCAATTAAATGGTGCAATGATGAAGAACTTGAGACTATCAATAAATATTGAAAATCCTGTTGCATTTCTTCGTGCTACCAACTATTGGCAAATTTATTCCTGCCATTGTTCTGCACACCCTCCTTGAAAGCAACATTCTACCAAATAGGCTCGTACAGTTGAAATAATTATACGAACGACTTAGAATAATTGACTTCAACCTTTCTTCATTAATCCAGATGTTTGGGGCAATTAAGTTGTTTGTGCTAGACTTTTGACATAATGACTTTTGATACCTTGTGTAGAGTAATGACCAGATCTCTTATGCTAGTCTCCACCCTAATATTGAAGGTTGAAACTTCTGGCAGGATTACTTTTGAATTGACCAGTCTCAGAAACATTTAGCCTCTGATGGACAGGAATCTGCGTGACATTCCGTGGCAACGCTCAACTCACAGAAGTCGTGGATGAACATTCATCCACCAATAAGCATTATGCTGTCAGCCACAAATCATCCACAAGCAAATATCAATCTTGGTTTCGAACTATATTGTACTTACAAAAAAGTTATGCTCTAGCAATCAAGTAGTTCCATATTCGAATCGCACAATAATACTGTGCCAGAACGATAAATTCCTGATGGGGTAGGTCCCTTATTGATGTTGTGTATAAATCGAACGATGGGACATCCTTGTAGATTAGTAGAAAGAATGGTTAAGGGCCTTCTTTGATGTCATTGAGATACTCGAGAGGTATATCAATCACTGACATGTTGCGCTCGCTCACGAGCCTCTTACTACTAGCTTGATGCGGCAATTTTGAAAAATACATGTTGTCGTAGCCTGTGACCCCGTCTCCCGGTGGACAAGGAAAGTGGCAGAGATTCATTTTTTTTAACTATTAGCGTAAGTTAATTCCAAGTACTAAAATATTCAAAATATCTAGAACAATTGCCCTCATTGTGCTATCGTTTTCGTTAAATCATTTTAATTGTTCCAAATAGATAATATAATATAGTGGTTTTTATTTAAGTTAGGATAACAAGATAAAAGAGATCTCTGCCACTTTTCTTGTCCACCGGGAGCCCGTCATAGCAAAATTGTGAAGCCAGACCAGGGCCAATGGGAGTGCTTCAATATGTGAATTTCGTTTGAGACGCAACCAACACCACCAACATCACTAGTAAATGCTTTGACTTCGACTAGATATGCCGTCATTCGATTCAAAACTCGATCTTCGTCCCCAAAGCCTTCACTAAGGTTTCAAATCTTCACCAGAAAGACTACGAGGCCATACGTCTTTTACTTGTTTTATTCCTTTGATGACCGCATTTTCGCTCTGAATATCACGGAATTTATACCCCAAGCCGGCCCAAGATATACTAATTTCAGTTTCAAAAAATCGGCTCTCGTAATTTTTCCCACGGCGATCAGGTCACACCATCGTGGGATTATTTACCGGCGAGATATCACGATAAAGTATCGCGGTTCTCGACAAAATATTGTATCAGCCCCCAAATCTGGAAGCGGTGAACCGTGTCAGCATCTGCTCGTGGAAGCCTGATTCTTCGAAGTGCAGAAGATCTCCCAAAGCTGAACCTGTCACCAGCATACAACCTTTTCCATACTCAAATTTTGTGAAGATCAATCGATAGCAAGACAATCATGATCCCCAGTTTAAGACACTTTAGCGATGACTTTCAAATGACGACTTGGATCTTGATGGTTGCCTGTTTTCAGGCTTTCTTTCTACTATTCCTTCCAGTCTCCGTAGTGATTACTCCACCTATTGCGGCGCTCAGCTCGCGAATCATATACTTCCTTTTGGTCAAACGGGGCATTGTTCGCGATTCCCAAGTAGACGGAGTTCGAGCTGGGAAGTATACGGCACAGATCCCGAGTGAAAATGGCTCTTTCTCCGCCAGCCCTTCAAGCCAGGAGGTGGTGGTGTTTATACTAGGCGCTCGATCAAACCAGTAATAATTCATTCCACTGTAGAAGCCTGCGGTATATAGACATATGCTAATTTTTGACAGCAACGAAGGTCGTTTCGCGCCAGGGTTCAAAGCATTTGCAGATGTCTTTGGCGCAATGTGGCAAGAGCTTGGTGCAAACCGCACCAAATGGGGATGTAAGATTTTCCCTACACAGTATCTTTTATTTTTATTTCTGACCGTTCGCGCAGATCTAGGCAAGACATCAACGCTTTACTCTACCGACGCAGATTCTGGCAATACCATGGCGTGGATATCATATTGGAAGTCGCTCGAACATCTCCAAGCATTCGCGAAATCACCTGTGCATCAGAAAGGACTCAATCTGTTTTTTGAGGGGCAAAAAAAGCATCCCCATCTTGGTATCATGCACGAAACTTACTCGGTACCGAAAGGCCACTGGGAGACAGTTTATCATAACTTTAAGCCTTTTGGTTTTGGTATGTGACTACTGGATAGCTGAGAATAGAGACATTACTAAGGCTCCATAGGTCAAACCAAGCATGTCCGAGGACAAGGTGACAATTCTGCTGAGACAATCAGCCCGCTTATAAGTGCTGATGGCCCAAGTTGGAGCACCATGGCAAAAAGAATGGGCAAGGATGTTGATCGAGAAAACTACGATAGCGACCTTATGAGACGATAAAATATGTCTGGTCCTTGATCAGACTGAGTCAAGAGGGATGCAGCATTATTGGTGAAAAATCATTTCTGTGGGGGTAATTAGAACTCATAGGAATAGCGAAGAAAATAATGGTTTTCAACGGGTGTTCAGAATATGTCAATGCCTTCGCAGTATATGGCTCATTTCAGAACAATCTGCATAAAACGAGGCATTACAGGGCGACGGAGGATTCTATGACTCTTGTGCAGGAAATGTTTGCACACGAGCTCTGTTCAACTCACCGAGAATACTATACAGGACCTTTGATGATAGTGATGGTGAGCCACCGTGTAATATCATGCCAATTGATACGATATTTGGTTGACAAAGTTCCGTGGTTCATAAACTCGGGGCGAGGGTGGGAAAGTTGTATAGAGCTTCCCTAGAATTGATAGAAGAATTGTCGCTAGGTTTATGTTCAAGGTGTTCATATAGTACGGAGTGGAATAATACCCGCGATTGTTGAGTGAGTAGGAACTAGGAACTGGTTATAATTGTTGAGCATATTGTCTTTAGAGACGTGCGAGAGGGTAAGTCTGTTTGGTGCTTTCTTTCGTTAGGATGTGACTTGCTGAAAGCCTGTGGTCTATGGAAACAGCACAGTCTTTCACATTAACGCGATGTTGAATATTATCTCAATTGAAAAGCAGATCAGAACATAGTGATAAACTATCAACTTTCAACTTCAAGGCCTGTTAAATACACCTGAAAGAAACCTCAAGAAACCAACAAGTAAACCATACTAAAAGATGAAATGCGCGTAAGCAATAATGAAAGTCTTCACTTTGTGTTCACTACACCACCCAGAAGTTCGCCTTACAGTACGCATATGATGAACCCCATTGGCATCGGTTGCCAGCCCAACCCTCACAGACCCACCCTCGCCGACGCCCCACCACTACCCTCATATAAACATTCTCCCACCACAACCCACATTTCCATCTACTCAAATAAGTGTTTTTTCACCCAACAAAAAAGCAATACCAAAGGCTGGATAGCTCAACGGTAGAGCTCCCAAAGCTGGCGTTTTGGTGGGGTTGTTTGGATAACTCCATAGAGGTTGGTGTAGGGAAGATCGAGGCCGGACTCCTCGTCTGGCTGCTTTCTTTTTTTTTGACTTTTTTATTTTATTTTTATTTTATCCATCAGTATCTAGATGTTGTTGGGCTACCTCTTTCTGCAAATATCTTCTGGTGGGTCGGATATACGGAGGTTTTCTTTGTCTGTTTTGATTCTCGCTTAACCGGAAGAAAATCGGAGGGGCAACCCTGACCAGAACAAGACAGGTCGCACACTCGTTGAGGGGTGAAAAACAACGCTTGTCTGATTGGGTATCGACCTCAAACATAGGCAGAACCCCTTGGGCAGATAGGTATCCTGCCCTCTCTTTCCTACTTATGGTTCGGGGTTTTCAGGATCTGATGGTGTTTTGTGTTGCTCAGCATTGGAGGGGATTGCTGAGACGGCCGAAATAAGGGTTAAGGTGAAGAAGAGAGTGTGAAATTTCTAGTTCAGTAGGCGTTTATTTTGTTTGTTTGTATAGGGAGACAAGATTGATTGAGGTTGTGTATATGAATATGAAGTTGATTTTATGGATTCAGCAAGTTAGCACAGATGGCAGGTAACCTTTATATACACCGTTTTGGACATACCTACTATTAAGACTAATTTTCCTCAAAAACCGCCACCTTTTGGAAACCGAGACCACAGAAAGTTACGTACTAACGGCCTGTTTGACTCAGAGTGTACATCCAGGGTCCACCATGCTAATTAGAATTATAAAATCTTTACCAAAGCTACAGAAAAACCTAGATATAAGGATGTTGGTGGGAGACAAATCCTTAAGTATCAAGGATACCTTCTGAAGAACCATTTTGGACTGGAGCAATGAGAACTGAAGAGTTTTATGGCTCAAGCTTAGCCTTGCACGCATGGGAATTACTCGTTGCGGTCTGCAGATCATCATGTTTTCCTATTTTCTGAGCGATGCTTCAGGAATTGCCTTCAACATCATGTACCCAAGCTCATCGTCCACTTCCCGGAATTGTAAACTCAGCATGGCATAATATGTCTCGCATGATTATCACCTGAATAGCATCCTGCCATCCAACCATAACATGAGCGGACAATAAATGTTGGAGGCCATAGCTCACAAAGCAACCAGCAAATATGAGTACAAATAAAAGCCCTGTTTGTTGAATAGAGTGATTTGGCAACCAATCTTTGATGTTAGTGGCAAAGTCTTTTTTAGCGTACAAGTAATAAGGTTATGATTTTATGAGAGTTTTGGCAGGCCGGTTTTAGTAACGAGTTAGTATCAAATAGGGTGATTTGGCAACCGATCTTTAATGTTAGTGGTAAAGGTTTTTAGCGTATAAGTAATAAGGTTTATGATTTTATAAGAGGTTTAGCTAGCTGATTTTAGTAAAGAATTGTTATCGAATAAAGACTATAAAGGGACAGTTTCTAATATAAATACAAGTACGAGGAGTGTATCTAGAACACGAACGCTAGATTTACTTGTACCAGGCTCAAATGGGGACTAAAAATTGGGATAACTTGTGGATTACCTTTTCTTAGTAATAACAAAAGTTAAGGCCCTATTTGACTTTTGGTAGTGGCAACACTTTAGGTAGGTTTACAACAACCTTTTAGTACGAACCTACATTCATAATCGAGTCTCGTTAAAATGCATTGCACTAACCCAATAAGGCAATTGGGGCGTTCCGAGGGATCCGCGTCTCGGAGTCCCTCAAAAACACCAAGGTAGCTTTATTAATAAGTTGTTCTTTTCAGAGTACCTCGTCGCCGAAACCCCACGCCAACACAGCATACCCTCCTTGGTTCGACGGCGACATAGGAGTGGCGGGAGGTGGCATAAGTGCTCGGCGAGCGGCGACAGGAACAGTAAGGGCAGTAGGGTGTGTGAGGGGCAGGGTATCCAACAAAGTGTGAATAGCTTCAAATGTTGTTTGTTTATGAGAAGGACTCCCAGCTATGAAGACGCGTTTCCTACTTGCACCCAAAATAATACTAAAGTAGAAATGCCGAGTCAACGAAGGCGGCGGCAGGGGGGGTGCAATGCATTTTAGTATAAGTGCAATGCCTTTTAACGAGACTCTCATAATCGCGAATAAAAAGTGGTTGCCAAGTCACTCTAATTGCTGTCTGGTTTGAAGCATCGCCTCAGGTATATGAAAAGGCTCCATATCCCTTGGTTCGAAGGCGAACATGGAAAACGATGAGCTGGAGCCCAACTTTTGAGGGTGATTAAGCTTGTAGTGTCAGGATTCGAGTTTGGCCTTCCACAATTGACTCGTACCATTAGTCCTTCACAGGACTTGCTGTAATACTGATCATCTCGGCCAAAAAGATGTAACTCATTTTGTGGTATCCATGCCAAACAAAAAGACACGTCCAAACAACCTTCAGCTGAACCAGCTGAGTCTCTCAGGGCTGCCAAATCACTCATGCAACGTGAATAATGGTGGGGGATCCACAGAACAACCTTGTGTTGGCTCCATATACTTAATATGTTGTCCGGAATGGGGACTGGAAGAAGTGATAGAGCATTCCAAAGCGGTAAAAGAGCATGGGGCCCTTATTCGCTTTACCAAGACTATATGCATGTACTGGGGTACGCGGAAAGCTTCTCTTCACATCATCCCAGCATATAAAAAGCAGCCAATTCCCACACTCGGTACCGGCACAGCTTACATTTGCCTATAGTCCCCCTTATATGGTACTAGGTTTTTGACAGAGAACAGACACGGGAGGATAACGAAAGATTTTCGAGAGTTACGTGCTGTTGGTGGCTTGAACTGCTGTCTGTTTCACGAGCAGAGTTGTCGTTGAATATCGTACTAGTCCCAAACTAGGAAGATCGCCACGTGCCTACGGAGGTAAGGCCGATAAGTTTTTATCCGAGATACAACAACGATCAACATCGTTGTCTATTACGTGTTTCTCCCCTCCTAATCACCAGTCGTATTCGTTGCATTTCCAACCGGGATCACGGAACAATCTGATATACTGTACTGTATATACAGCCTGCAGGAGCTTGCTATATTTTTCAACCACGGGTTTAGCAGAATTCCACGGAGAAGCCTATTGCATGATACTGAATTGGGATAGAGTTCAATTTTGCTAAAGTCAATTCATTCGTTTTCAGTTTTATCGATAAAAGCGGCATAAGTTTCGACAGTCCTGCTTTTCAGTCTTGCAGGCTACAGAAAACTCTCGTTACAAGGGTGCTAACTAGGGCGGGATTTGTAAAGATATAGTCAAGGTCAACCTTACCGCAAGGTGATTTTAGGTGCAAAAGAGTAGAGATTCGGAAACAAATATTAAATAATTGTGTATGTTCTAGATTATCCTGATTGCAAGCTATTTCTAGGTGCAAAAGAAAATTCGGACCTAAAACTTTTAAGACATACTCGAGGTTATCCTTGCATGAGTATCATTATATCGAGGTTTCTCTGCGATTAGTCCAGAAAGGGAGCTGACAACTTACAGAACAGGTGCTTTTAGGCCAAAGTACTTCCGGCTGCTTTTATTGACTGGCGCTACGCCAATCTCATATCGCTCGCACGTAAACGAGAGGGCCAAACGGAATCAGCGGAATCAGCCACCCGCGAATTTACCAAACTACGAATTCCCTGTTGACATTGGGGGGATGATGAAGAACATCTTGGTTTGACTGTGTGTGTGGGAGGGGGCGGGTTGAAGTAGTGAATTGAAAAAGGTACATATTTCCTTTGGTGGGTCCTTGCGTAAAAGATTCGAATACTTCCATACAAAGCATTTTTCTGAACTGCCTCTATGATATCATTCTCCACCCAGTATTCCGAAATATTCAGCAAGGGACCCGCTGAGCACGTTCTCTATAATCAAAATTTTGAGCACATCTAAACTTCTACTTTCATTCGCTAATGCACTGTTGCTCCAACTTATAAAGTTTGAACAATGCCGACTTCACTACTTACCTTCCTTCTGGGTGCTCTACTCTTCAGTACTTGGACAACTGGGCTATCTCAAGCACCAGCTCCTGCTGGAGCAGGTCAAGCCATCAGTGCCTCTGACAGAATTTACACAGCGGATCAGACATCAAACACTATCACAGTCATCAAGCCTCTGACAAACGAAGTTCTTGGAACAATCTCCTTGGGAAAACCACGTTTGACAGATCAACTCAACCCTCAATATCTTTCAGTCATCAGTAGTCATGGTTTAGGGTTCTCTCAAGATGGACAATATATCAGTCACACCAGTATCGCAACAAGCACACTCACAGTCATTCGTACGGCCAACAACAGCATTGTCTCACAAACTACTGTTGATAGAGCATCTCACGAATCCTTTTTTGCCCATGATGGCCAGACTGTGTGGGTTGCTTGCAGAGGCACGAAATTTGTCAATCTTGTGGATCCTATGAAAGGAGGTGTCATTGATAAAATTGCAACTGATGATGGACCAAGCAAGGTTCTTTTTAGTCCTGATGGCAAACTTGCCTATGTCAACCACATCAGTGAGTTTCTTCTTTATTTTACGCTGCCTTTACTTTCAAAAACGAGGAGATGCAATTCTGAGCGTATTTATATAAGCAAAACTTTCAACCAAAAGCTAATTATAAGTTTCTAGAATCTCCGACTATCAATATCATTGATGTTGAATCACGAAAGGTCATTGAGACAATCTCTGGCTTAGCAGACGTCTTCTCCTCAGACATGATGCTATCGCCAGATGGCCTTCGTATCTGGGCAGTCCACAAGCAAGCTGGAAAGACAAGCGTTATCAATCTTGAGACCAGAAAAGTCATCGCAATCCTAGATACTGGAGCTGAGACCAATCATCCCAACTTCGCAGTCATCAATGGAACCACGCATGCTTTTATTACTGTCGCCTCGGCCAACCAAACACAAGTTTGGCGACAGGATACATCTAACTCACAACCAACTTTCGTCAAATCGATACAAGCCAAAGGAATTGAACCCCATGGAATTTGGGGAAGTCCCGATAACACAAGAATGTACTACGTAAACGAGCACAGCGACACCATGGACGTCGTCAACATCTCAACACTCGAAGTCATCAACACCATCCCTATCGGCCAAGAGTCCCAAGCCCTAGTCTACGTCGCAGGAGCCGTCCCAGATAGCGCGGTCTCAAGAGCCACCGGAACAGAAGGGCTCACACAACAGGGTCTAGGAAGACGCTGTGAGAACCGCCTCATCAATGTCACCGGTTCAAAAGAAGGAACCGCCCTCTTCACAATCCGTCAATTGGATGGCTTGGATATGCTGCAGATTATTGGACGGACTTTGGAGATCAACCAGACGTACGTGGCGACGGCAACATGCAAGTCATGTAATGGTGGGCGCTTGCAGCTTGTCTCATTCAATGCCACCACCCCCATGCCAGGCAAGGCAGGATGTGCCGTGGCGCCGCAAGTGTTGAGCTTTTTGCCTTTCTTTGCCAATTATGATATTGATAGTCTTGCGCTCGGGAAGGCTTAGGAGGATTGGCCGCATAATCTTGTAATAATATTTTTTGGGCCTGGAAGTGGCGATGTTGGGGAAAAGTTCTAGACAATAATGTGGAGAGATTGCTTTGCGTTTTCTGGGTATGAATGGAGTTTTCGGTTTTGCTTGTCACGGGCGTTCGATGATTTTTACCCTTGTTTAATAAAGTGAGGCGAATTGAATCTCATATATTCAAAGTCTGGTATCTCCAAAGTATCATTGTCTTATCGACTAATTATCCCATGGCTAATTAACCGATGGGACAGGGGCAGAAGTGTGTAGTAAATAGACCTTTCAGATATAACCACGCAATTGAGATAATTCAAGACTCCAACATGAACCCATGTATTGCCACTCCACAGGCCCTCAGCCCACCAACAAGCCAACAACCACCAAGAACCATAATACCAAAATTATACCCCCCTCACGCCACGCCCTTGCAGAAATATTCCCTCCTTGGGTCCTCAAGGAACCATCCAACCGGTACCGACTAGGACCTCCCTGTACCAGCCGTCAAATCAAGCCACTCCCCTCCAAAAGGAAAACCCGTAAAGTATGGTACAGTACTGCAACTCGCCTGGATAATAAGCATTCCATTTACCCGGCCAACCCCCACGGAATACTGTATCTCCAGCCATGGAATTTCAACATCGAATTTGTGTATCTTCGATCGACGTCGCCAAATTATCCATCCCATATCCTGCTTACAGAATCCACATAAAAAAGCCCAACACGCTGTGTGACCTAACACAATCAATGATTAATCTATCTAGACCTCTCCAAATTCTGCGGGTCGAAATCCTGTCAAAGATCTGCGGTTTGTTGAATATTCTTCCCCACGTTCACGGATCAAGGGAGGAATTCTGCATGTCTCGGCAGGCACCGCGTATGCGGGTTTTCTTGCTCGGGTGCGGGACTATAGTAGCATGCTGTCCAGGTGGTTCGTTGCTATCTGGGCTAGGAATTCAAGGGTGTTTGTTGAGGTCTAGCTACTGGGTATTTAGACAACGTATTGTTTTCGGTACGAGTACGTAATTCCAAATATATAACATTCATCTGATTTTTAGTACAGTATACATAATCATAAACCCCTATCCCCATCCCATCTCATCCTATCCCCATATCCACTCCGTAACCCAAATAATACAGTAAACACACATCATATCCTACCCCCTCACCCTAAATCTCATCACCTCCACCAAGCATAATCCAAATCCAAATTCCCAATCCTTAACCCTCAATCCTTATCTCTCTCTACATTTCCCATCTGACACCCATCGAATCCCCAGATCCCCAAGGTCATCATCAGGTATCTTTTCATTCCCACCACTACCAGCACTCTTCCCATTCCCCTCCCTCTCCCCCTCCCAGCCCCAAGAAACCTCCTCGCAAAGAGGACTACTAGGTGGACTCTCATTCTTTCCCAGAAGACAAGTACCTATATCGGTGAACCCCGAATTGCCACTGGAGAGTGGAAGATTGCGTTTGTTATGTGGATACTCTGGGGAATGATTCAGACCTATATCACCGTCTCTCATGATTTCTATGTGTTGATTGTGATTGGTTGAGGTGTTGATATCGCTGGGTGGATCGTTGAAGCTGTTGTGCGAATTTATGAGGATATCTCCTTCTTTGTCTGGAAGAGGAAGAGGAAGAGGAAGGGGTCTGGGTTCGTGATTGATAGTGAAAGTTTCTCCGATTTGACGGCGGATTTCGGCGATGGCTTGAGTATCTTGTTCTTGTTCGTCTTCTTCCCTGGATATATCCATAACCTCATCAGTCATGGAACCGGAAGAACTGGAAGAACTAGATGATGATGATGAAGAAGACTCCTCATCATCCCCATCAAAGAATCTTACTCTCTTCACCAACTCCCTCCTCAACTCCCTCTCTTCCTCTTCCTGTCCATTCTCATTCCCCTCCACTCTCCCCCTCCCACACTCCCACCCAACCTTCACTTTCCCCCTCGTACCCTCAAACCTCCCCCTCTCCCCTCTCTCCCCCCTCAACCACCGTCGAAACTCCCCACACTCCCCCGGAAACCCACAATCCACCCAACAATCCCTCTCCACCGCCCTCCCCTTCTCCCTCCCCCCATCCCTCCTCACTCTACAAACCCCCGCCCACCCCTCATAATCAAAAACTCCCGTACATCTCCTCCTCCCCCTCCCCACCGAAGCAGGTAACGACGAGCTCCTAGACGGGTACGCCGGAGACGCCCCACAGAAGACATGGCCATCCCCGAGACACCTCCTCGTAGCGCCGAGGGCGTGCGTCCGTCCGCAGGAACAGCATTGCCATTTCCATGCTTTGCATGGGGGGCGAGGGGTTTGTGGTGGTGGAGCGGGAGCGGGAGCGGAGGTCGGGGCGATGAAGTCGGGACTTAGAGGGGGTGTAGGGAGGAGGGTGCGGAGGTGGAGACGAGGGGGTGGTTTAGTTGTTGATGCTCCAGCTTTTTTCGCTGTTCCAATTCCAATTCCAGATCCAGATCCAGATCCCGCTCTCCTAGAGCGAACCACACAATCAATACCGCACCCCTCTTTGGGCGGCGGCGTCGGTGGCCCAGTACTCGTAGGACTCAACGGACTCGTCGGGGACGTAGGACTAAGTGGTGGGGTGGAGGGGAGCTGGATATACTGTGGTGGCTCGCTATTCTGATATAACTTCTCCTTCGCGGTTTCGTTGTCTCTCTGTCGTTGCTCGAAGGAGAGTCTTTTGGTTTTTCCCGGGGCGGTGCTGGGTGGTTGTTTGGGTTTGTAACTTGAGGGTTTGGGGGGTACGGGTGGGGGGCGGACGTGTGGTGCTGGGAAGGAGGGGCGGGAGGGGAGCTCGATGTAGCGGGGTGGTGTTTGTGTGGTTGTATTTGGATTTGTGTTTGTCGAGGGGAGTGTGTTGCTATGTCTTTTGAGGGGTTTGTGGAGGGGCTGGTGTGAGGACGCTTGGGAGGGTGACATCTTTCCGCTCGATCCTATGGAAGGTAGAGGATCTGTGTATATCTATAGAGGAGTGCGATATTTTGGATTTCGAGGATGAGATACAGCGCAGAATGCTTTTCGGAAGCCTTAATGACAGCTAAACAGCCTAGTATGATATTTTAACGGAGATGAAAAGTAGAATGGTCAAGAATGAAAAGATCAGTATTGTAGAATACCATGATGAATGAAGTGAAATAAAGTAAGAGTGAGGGAAAGTGTATGAGAAATGTCTATAGCGAGAGAACTGAAAGTACCAACACACTGGCAGGTACTGTGATTGGTACCTCCATCTTTGTCCCAACTCACATTTCTTTGAGGATTCTCGAAACGCCATCTGAGATCTGGACATCTGACCCGAGATCTAGAGCTCGGAATCGACCTAGAAGAATCATAGAATGTTCTACGAGACAAAGAAAATACTTTAACCAGGCGTCATTCACGAAATAGCCCTCGATCCTAAAGACATGACCTACCTCAAAGCATCACTCACCGGTACCCAAATCCGAAACCACCCAATACAAGAAACAAACCCGCACCTAGAGTGAAGAAGCCTTCAATTGTAATTTAGTAGTACATCTGTCATCAGAAAAACCGCTCTTTCGACGACTTGATCGATCGCAACCTTGACTTCTTTCATTCGGACCCATAGAAAAGCCTTGGGCGATGGGTATTTCATATCATTCCACCTTCAGCTTGTTGTACTTCAACTCATAAACATTCGCCCCTCCATCCCAAACGCTGTAAAGCCAGCAAGCAACCCTGACAAAAAGCAGTCCAAGCCAATCAAAGTTTTCCCAATACACCTCCAAATTCTGGAACCAGTACGACAGTCGTAAGTAAAAAGAAGAGAAAAAAGACGTGGAACCAAATTAAACCGGAGAAACCAAGACCATGAATCTGGCGTGTGAAATTGTGAAAGTAGAAAACATGTGGTATCTATCCTTCGAGAGCCTTTTGCTTCTTCTTTTGCTCGACCTTTAGCAACAGAGCACGGTTGATATGTGGCAGAACACCTCCGAAAGCGATGGTTGCGCGAATGAGGGTATCGAGTTCTTCGTCACCACGGATGGCAAGTTGAAGGTGGCGAGGAGTGATACGCTTGACTTTGAGGTCCTTGGCGGCGTTCTAGTGATGAGGGAATTAGTATAATAGTGAGTGATGGAGGGCGGTAGTGACTCACTCCTGCGAGCTCCAGAACTTCCGCTGTGAGGTACTCGAGGACGGCGGTAACGTAAACAGCGGCCTTTGCTCCCACGCGCATCTTGTTTTGGGTGTTGTTCTTCAAGAAACGCTTGACACGACCACATGGGAACTGCGAGTTTTCAAGTTAGTATATATTGGGAATTGGTAATCGCGTCTGTGGTGAATTTCTCCGAGAGCTGGAATTGTCTGCGAAATGGCGACGGTATTGCTATATGAAGCTATCGCAACAGCGATTTACGTCGCGTCATGACAGCAGAACTATCGCGATAGCAAGATCAAGTGGCAGATCCATATATGCATTGTATTCTCGTGGCGCGTGGTGGTGAAGCCCTCTCCTCCCTTGCGCAATATGCCCATTTGCTTCAGAACTGCATGTTTGCGACGATGACGCGACATGGTGGGGTGTCGCAAGCTCTAGCTTCAGCTCTAGGATGGTAGTCGCATTGCGAATTGTGGGTGGAAAGGCGATGCGAAAGCCATGATGTCGTGGTGGACGAGTAGAGTGAAAAAAAAAGAAAGTGGATGCATGTGCTTGTACTAACCTGAAGACCAGCCTTTTGGGAGTGGGATTGCTGCTTCTTGTTTCCATCCGCGCCGACCTTCCCTCCAGAGGACTTGCCGCCTGAAGATTTACCCTTTCCACCAGCCATTGTATGACGATGCGATGGTATTGAGGGGGCTGGATGGTGTTGTGGTGATCAGAAGATGAGTTTGGTCGGTGCAGAGGTGGAGTGTTGAGGGTGGATCAGTATGTGCAGTGCAAGTGGAAAAAATGGGTGGTGGTGGTGATGGTGCAGATGGATGTTGATGTGTTGATAATGGAATTCGTGGATGGCGCGTCGGCTGGGGGAGATGATATGCGTGTGGGAGCCTGAGCCTGAGCCTGAGCCTGAGCCTGAGCCTTCGCTAGTTACTGGCTGGATGGTACTGGCTGCTATTGTACTGAGGTGCTGCTGCTTACACTACAGTGTCTGCTTACAGCACCGTAGTGCTACAAACATGATTGTCTCAACTGAAAAAACGAGCACAGCAACTGACTTTGGCCTTTTGTCAACCACTTGGAACTCTTGATGGTATGAGGAAATAATAATTCACCTAGGTAATACCCCCCAATCCACCCTATGCAGATTATGTTTAATAAAATTCTGGTGTCATCATAAAATCAACATAGGCGCGAAACTCCATTCTCTTCAACTTTTCGCTGGGGACACTGCCTCGCTGCCAAGGCCCCATATGCCCTTGCCCATACCCCCTGTCCAAAGCTAATTCTTAGCGGGACTCTGAAGGATTTCTGGCCAATCATATCCAACCAACTCAGGTCTATTCCCGCGCAAGGCTACAAGCGAGGCAACAACTAAAACAAAAGTCCAGATTCATCAACACCATCTACACCATACCTCCATCACCTCGAGATACAGACACCATGGCCGAAGTCTCAACTCCCAATGGCCTATCGCGGAAGCGCAAAGATTTTGATGATGGGTCGGTCACTCCAGCAGTAAAGCGTCTACGAATCCACGCATCGAATGACGAGTTGAATGGACTAGAACCAGAACAGGAGACAGGAGGCGCAAATGGGAGGACGGAGGAAGGAGAGGACGAGGAGGAAGACTTGAATGTTCCAGCCAGACCGATACGACAAGAAGCCCCTCCAGAAGGCTTCGACGACCTATACCTGGATACCATCAATCGCAGTGTCCTCGATTTCGATTTCGAGAAACTCTGTTGCGTCTCACTCTCCAATATTAACGTCTACGCCTGCCTAGTTTGCGGAAAGTACTACCAAGGACGGGGCCCCAAGTCGCATGCGTATTTCCATGCCCTAGAAGTTGGACATCATGTTTATATCAACATGCAGACACAAAAGGTGTACGTCCTACCAGAGGGCTACGAGGTAAAGAATAAGAGCTTGGATGACATCAAATTCGTTTCCGACCCGCGATACACCAAAGAACAAGTCATGACCCTCGACCGAGAAGCCAAAACCGCCTGGACACTAGGAGGAAAAGAATACACGCCGGGCTTCGTAGGAATGAACAACATCAAAGACAATGACTACTTCAACGTGGTAGTCCAAGCCTTATCCCACGTTCCCCCATTACGAAACTACTTCATGCTCGAAGATTTCACAAGCAAGCCCGAACTTGTCAAACGACTCTCCATCCTCATCCGCAAAATTTGGAATCCCCGCGCCTTCAAATCCCATGTCTCACCTCACGAACTCCTCCAAGAAATCTCCTTACGATCAAACAAAAAGTTTACATTAACAGCCCAATCCGACCCCGTGGACTTCCTCTCCTGGTTCCTAAACAACTTGCACCTCTCCCTTGGAGGATCAAAAACCAAACCCGGAACAAGCATGATTCAAAAATGCTTCCAAGGAAAACTCAAAGTCGAATCCCAAGCCATAACCGCCAAAGCCGACGCAGGAGACCGTCTGCGCTTCGAATCCGCCGCCGAAGTAAAGAGTGAAACAACACGCTATCTAATGCTCACCCTGGACCTACCCACGGCGCCTTTATTCCAAGACGAACTAGAAAGGAACATCATCCCCCAAATCCCCCTAACATCCATCCTCTCAAAATACGACGGTCTCAAATCCCAAGAACACCTAAACAGCCGACGCCGCTACCGTCTCCTCCACCCTCTCCCCCCCTACCTCCTCTTCCACATCAAACGCTTCTCCAAAAACAAATTCGTCGAAGAGCGCAACCCCACCATCGTCACCTTCGACGCGAGGAACCTCGACATGTCACCCTACGTGGAGCCCAATCCCGCGATCCACCCCATGGGCGAGCCAATCTGGTACGACCTCGTCGCGAATATCGTGCACGAAGCGGTTCGCGGACGCGAAGACAGTGTCGAGGGCGAGGAAGCGAAGAAAGTCTGGAAGGTACAGGTTGTTAATAAGGCCGGGGGTGATTCCTGGGTTCAGATCCAGGATTTGTTTGTGCAGGGGACGCAGAGGGAGCTTTTGTATTTGGGGGAGACGTATTTGCAGGTTTGGGAGAGGAGGAGGGAGGGGAAGGGGAAGAAGGTTAATGGGAGAGCTTAGGAGGGGGAGTGAGGAATGGGAAATATGTGGTGGAGATGTTGTATGTACTTTTACTATGGAAGGGTTTTTTGTAAAGAAGTATTATATAGCTATGATACGTAGCTATGGAAATAGCTGGATGGATAGCTCATTCTCATTTACGAATGAATGGAGTGGCATTGCCATACGGAACCTATTAATTCCCTTGGCATACATAATTCCGTACAGTACAGTACCTACCTACAGCGCTACAAATGGGTGCCGTCAAAACTCCGAAATCTACACTTTTTTAGACCCAAAAAAAGTCTTTGCTTTAACCTACCTAAATAACCCACTAAAATATCCCCCCTACCACATATATCTACAACTACTACTCGGTTTAGCTTAGTAAGTAGCTCGAATTTAATCGAATATGCTCTACTTAATATTTCACTAGTAACATGGCGCCTAGACTTACCGAAAAGACAAAGAAAGCTATCCTTAAAGCGATTGTAAATAACCCGAACCTAGACTACGAATATATTACGAAGGCGTTTAGAACAAGGCCTAAGACTATATTAAGGAGTTAGATAACAAAAAGACTATAAATATACTCTTGGAGGCGTATAATATATTACCGGATAAGCTATATATAGGAGGTATTTCGAAGGTTACTATCGAAATAAAAGAGGTAGTAGAATATATCCTAGGCTAGTAACTTTACCTATACTAGGATAAAATTATAGACTTTTTATTTAATTACTTTAACGTTTAAGTTACTTAATAAATAGTATTAAATATACTTTAAAGTATAGATATATCTTAAAAGAAGCTTAAGGTTAAGGTAGTATAATAGAACGCGGAATTATATCTAAACTAGAAGTTTAAAACCTTTAGGAATAACTATTAATTAGACTAATTTATATTTATTAATAAGTATAGGAGTAATCTATAAACTAGCGATAGGATATATAAATATATAAAGGTAGAAGTTCCTATAATTATTAGTAAATAGTTATTAAGTTAAGCTTAAGTCTTTATTCTACTAGTATATATAATAAATAGATACATAAAGTCTATTATATTCGAGGGTTCTTATATATTACCTATCTTTTTAAGTTTTATTATTAATAACCTCCTACTTATAATAAATTAATGTCTAGAGCCTTATTTAGTCCTTATTATAAATAACGCTCGGTTCTACTATATAGATATTAATATAATTCTGTCAGGGTGGAATATTAATTAGATTGTCCGCAAGGAGAGAAGGAGAGAACTCCTCGCGGTGGAACTAACTAAATAGCTACGGAATACCGAATACCCCTATTCACTTAAGCGAATCTATTCACTATAAAACTCGAAATCGAACCTTTATATAAGGCCCCCCCTTATCCTATAACCCTTCTGTACAGAAGTAGCGCTAGCAGCTTGCAATTCCTTAGACGTAGGTCGTAACTTATTAGGGAAAGAGCGATAGAACAGGGTACGAGATATAGAGCCTGTAAAGACATTCGCAAGGGGCTCCTACGTGCTCTCCTCGTAACCTCTCTACTAGACTAAATACTTAAATTAACTGTCTTGACGCCGAGAATCGATAATTCTGTTAAATACCTATAATTCCTGACTACTATTATCGAGCGCTACTAGCATAGCTAGTAGATTATGCTGCCTAGGTAGTAGAGTACCTATTGTTGGCCGCAACAAATTAGTATAGAAGACTAGATTGATTGCTTCGAGTTCTACTAGCAAGTCTAGCTTGTACGCGTACGAGTTAACCTTCTAAAGGACTCGGAAAGGTCCTATAAACTTAGTATCGAATTTAGGAATAGGACAAGTAGATGGGATATTTTTAGTACTTAATAGTAGTAAATCACCTACTCGATAAGTAGGGGCTAGGTCCCTTGAATTATTAGCGGAAGACTTTATCGAATCTCGAGCGGCTAGGAGATTAGTTTATAATAAATTAAGGATCTCCTACATTTTCTGTGCGAATCGAGTACCAGCTAGTTCTTTTAGTAACATAGAATCTAAGTCTTTTAGTGGTACAAAGCTTAGTCGAGGGTAGTAACCGTGGTTCGCAAAAAAGGGGGATATTCTAGTAGAGCTATTTATAATATTCTATATATCAAATTCTGCTAGGGGGAGATATTATACCCACTTCTTCTGGGCGAAGTTTAAATAAAGGCGAAGATATTTTGCTACTAACTTATTTATGATTTTAGTCTGCCTATTAGATTTAGGATAGTAAGCTATAGAAAGTTATATCTGAATTTATAGTATATTATAGACAGCTTTCTGAAAGTCAGCGACAAATAAGGTCCCTCGGTTAGAAACAATATAGCTAGGAAGGCTATAGAGCTTCTAAATCTCTTGAACGAAGACGTAAGCTAGGTCGGCAGCGGTTATAGTAGTTTTATAAGGAATGATATAATAGTCTTTAGAAAGCTTGTCAGTTACTACCATTATCTGGTTAAATCTATTAACTCTAGCAAGGGGACCTATAAAATCTATGGATAAGTCGGTCTATCGCTGAAGTAGAAGTGGAAGTGGTTTCAGGGTACTCTAATAACGAAGCTAAGATTGCTTATTACGAGCGCAATTCTTACAAGCCTTACAAAACTAAGCGATATCGCTGTATAGCTTCGGCTACTAATAATATCGAGAAATTAGTTCGAAAAGTTTATTCTGTCCTAGGTAGCCACTTTCTATAGAATCGTGGCTCTTTTGAAGTAACTATATACGTAAATTAGTATTAGGAACGTATAAGTGGTCTCGGAAGTACAATTGATTATCGCGAATTATATACTCCGGCAAAGATACCTCTTTAGAGTATAGAGTACGGTTAACACGATTTATCTCAGTGGATATTCGCTTCTAAAAGGGGTCGTTAGGATAACCCTCCTTAAGTATATAAGTAATCCTCTAATCGTCAGATTTATTAGTTTCGTTAAGTTAGATAGGCGACAGCCGTAAAGCAGGGTCTAAATTGTACCCTTTTAGTAGGGCCTGGTCCTAGTATTTTAGGCGAGGGTTGTCCGAACCTTTAGGTAAATCTTAAGAGCGACGAGTTAAGGAGTCGGGTTTAACAAGGTCCTTTGTAAGAGCTACCTTAATAACGAAGTCGAAAGAAGACAAGAACTCGCTCTAACGTACTTACCGGCGAGTAAGGTGTTTTATGGTTATAAAGTATTTAAGATTCTAGTAGTCTATAATAACAGAAATAGAGTATTCGACGCTAGCTAGCTCGGCTCGCTAGGATTCAAAAGCTCGTACAATTATAAGAAATTCCTTATCGTAGATCTCGTAATTGTACTCGGCGGGGTTAAATACCCCGGACATAAACGTAACAGGGTATAAAACACTATTAAAATACTAAGAGGTATAGCGGCAGACACAAAATCGGAAGAGTCGTATTCTAAGACCACTTCTTTTATATGATCAAAGTAACGAAGAATAGGGGCTAAAATAAAGGCTCGCTTAAGAGTCTAGAACGTATTCTCGCAATCCGAATCCTAGGACTAAGATACTCCTTGTCTAGAGAGGAAATTAAGAGGCTTAACAATATACGAGAAGTCCTTAATAAAGCGACGGTAAAAATTCGAGAAACTAAGAAAAGCTTACAAGTCCTTAAGATTAGATAGCGTCTACTAATTAATAACTACAGAGACCTTTTCCGGGTCTATCCGTACGCCCTTAGTATTAATTATTATACCGAGATATTTGACTTCCTAGACCTCGAAATCACACTTCTTTATATCTAAATTCAGGCCCGTAGCCTAGAGAGCATCGAGCACCTGGTGGACGTGCTCGCGGTGGGACTGAAGGTCATCGGAATAGACTAGTATATCGTCTAGAAAAGTAGTATAAAACATGTCCAAAAATAGACAGAGGACTTCGTTAATTCGAGTCTGAAAAGTAGCAGGTGCGTTAGTGAGACCGAAGGGCACAACGAGGGATTCGAATAAGCTATATCGAGTATTAAAGGCAGTAAGCTATTCGTCTCCCTCTTTCATCCTAATACGATTGAATACAGTAATTACATCAAGCTTCGTAAAGTATCGAGCTTTGCTTAGGCGCTAAAGAGTCTCCTAGATTAGTGGAATAGGATACCGATTCTTAATTATAATGTTATTCAAAAGTCGATAATCTACGCAAAAGCGGAGACCGCCGCTAGGCTTCTTTATAAATAAAACTAGTAATGCGGCGGGAGAAGTGCTTATACAAATAAAGCCTTTGTCTAACTATTCCTTAAGATACTTTCTTAAAACAAGAAGTTCTAGTTTAGACATGTTATATAACTTACTATAAGGCAAGGTCTTATCTAGCTTTAATTTAATATAGAGATCGTAATCCCAATACGGTGGCAGGATATTTGCTACGTCTCTATTAAAAAGTGGTAGGTAACAGTGGTAGTGTTATAGTAAAAGAGAAGTAGGATTAACCGTCGATTTTGGTCGTAAAGCGATTTCTACGTCTTCTATTAATACGCTACGCAAATAGAGCTCTGAGGCTCTCTGTTGTTAAGTTCTAGGGATATTTAAATTAGGCAAGGGAGAAAAGACTCCTCCTCTTTCAAAATACGCTTTATCCGCTAAGGGCTATCTAAGCTGTCGTCTAGACGAATCTAACGAGATTCCTTAACTAAAGAGTTGTCTAAATCTATCCTAGATCTCTCTAAATACTAGTTAATTTCAAAGAGAGACAGAGAGAACACCTCGACTCTATGAGTCTTCGTAAGCTTATAGAAAGCGGCAGCGCCCACTTTCCGCGGCAGTGGTGCTCGCAGCTCTTCCCTTACATAAGTAACTTGTATAGTATCTAGGCGCTGTGGTATACAGTAGGCCTTGCAAAATCTAGAGCAAAAGTCGATAACTCGTCCTATCTAGTCTACGTTCGGGTTATGAAGAGCTAGCTATAGTTGTCCTAGAATAATATTGTAAGATACTAGCGTAGTAACGTAAAACCGTTGCTAACGTTCGATATACTTACTAATAATTAAATCTAAAGTAACAGTATGTATAATAGCACCCGTAATAGAAGGCTGTCCGTCTATAATACGAAGACTTCGTGGTCGAGCGAGTGGTTCTAAAACAAATCTATTTCGTTACGCGTAGGTAGAATCAATAAAGTGTTAAGCTAAAGCACTAGAATCAAGTATACAATAAGTAGTAGAAGTAGTATATAGGTTATTAGTATTCTTAAGGTCTTTATAAACTACCTTGTAGGGGACTTCTATAACGTTCTTCTGCCTATCCGTAAGTAAAGAGAGCTTTAATATCTTGTTCCTTTTACGTCTCCGACGGCGACTATCGTTAGAGACTATGCTTTTCCCGCTTCCTTCTTCTCCTTCGCTTCCCTAGACTTCTCTAGCTTAGGACATAGTGTACGTAAGCTATGGTTAGGAGAATCGTAGTAAAAACATAGGTTGTGCTTAACTTAATACTCCTTCCGAGCTTTCTTGTCCTTAGTAGTGATAGTACGCTTCCTGTCCTTAATATCCTTCTTAGTCTAAACTACCTTACTCCCGAGTCGCAAAGCATTAATGTCCATAGGGTCGCTAGGGCTATCTGTAGCGGGAGTAGAAGCAGGTGGAACGATAGTAGCTAGCAAGATAGAAGCTATGGCTCTTTTGCTTAAAAAATTCTCGCCAAAGACCCTTTGGCAGATGTAATCAGCTTCTTGGACAAGGGTAGCGAGATTCTAGAGATTAAGCTTGTTAGAGTAGAGCGGGTTTTGTAAAACGCGATTAGCGACTCGGGAATCTAGGGCATTAAGTAGAAGTGTACAGGCCTCGTATCCAAGCGACTTCGAAGAGGTGTAAAGGGATAAGAACTAAGTAAGGAACTTATCTGTTCTTAAGTTGTTTTGTTATAGCTTAACAAGCTTTACAAAGTTGTTGCTCCGCGAGTACGGGTTACTAAAGGTAGTACTAAGAATAGCAGAGATACTCTCGACAGATTGTAGAGCTAGGCTGTATTGTCCGAGTTCATTAATATACTTGCGTGCTTCGCCTTCTAAAGTACTCAAAACATAGTTTATACGATCATTCTTAGTAGTCTACTAGTCTCGATTATGCGAGAGCTTAATTCTTGTACTAATAAGATAGCTACGAAGCTCAGCGGGGGAACGGAGCTTGCCGCTAAACTTTACAGGATTAGGGTATACTAGCGAACGTGTAATAAGTACTTATTAGTTATTTACTGCTGGAGGTGCGGGGGGAGCGGGGGAAAATTAAGCAGATCGAGCAGTAGTAGTAGTAGTAGCGGCTTGAGTAGCTTGGATAGCTTGAGTTATATCGCGTCGAAACGTATTGTTCTAGTTCTAGAGTGCGATTAACTGATTTTTGAGTTTGGTGTTCTCTTCCTTTGCTTCTTTTTTATCTCGAAGGGCTTCCGCTTGTGCTTGCCTAGTAGTCTCTAAGCTCTCGATTACGCCCTTGAATATTTGTTGGAAGGCTTAGGGATTACGATTCGCTGCTTAAAGGAGTATATCTGGGTCGTTACGATAGTAGTAGAGGTTATTAACAGTAAATAGTTCTCGAGCTGGTTATTGTTTTACTAGGAATCCGCTAGGCGGTTGTAGGTTCTGTTCCTTTAACTAGCCCTCAAAGTTCGCGCTGTATTAGTTTGCTATAGTGGAATAGGACGACTATGTCGATCGTATTTGCTCGTAGAAGGCGGACAATATTTTAGGGTAGAATATTAATTAGATTGTCCGTAAGGAGAGAAGGAGAGAACTCCTCGCGGTGGAACTAACTAAATAGCTACAGAATACCGAATACCCCTATTCACTTAAGCGAATCCATTTACTATAAAACTCGAAATCGAACCTTCACAGCTATCTAAGGTTAAAACCCAAGGTTCTTATGCCAGAAACACTACACACCCAACACCTCCTTATCATGCCATGTTTGCTTAAAGAGTGGGAGGTAGCCACTTGTCCTGCAGTCACGGTACAGAATAACCGAATACGCTTCATCGAATTAGCCAACAAAGCACAAATTCCTAGGTCTGAATGGCTCTTTGACTTGGGGGTCACGGTAAAGGATATCCGAACCGTGGCAGAGGGCCTACTATAGCAAATAGCCTTACTTTTACCGAATCAGGACGTTATATAGATAAATAAAAGTAGTAGGAGTAGTAGTAGTAGGATATTTAGGTAGGTTAAAGTTAGGTCTTTTTTACAGGGTCACAAAAAGTGTAGATTTCGGAGTTTTGACGGCACCCATTTGTAGCGCTGTACCAAGATCTTTTCCTTCACTGTAATACATCTACATGTACATCTCTCAGCCACATCCAAAACCGCGCTATATACCAGTACAGTCCATCTGCCCTTTCATTTTCATTTCACCCATGATAATTCCCCATCACATCACATCACATCTATTATCACCCCTCCATCTCTAAATCGCTATCCACCCCAACCCCATTCGTCACATCCTTCTTCTTTCCCCCTCCCACCCTCGAAATCTCAAACACCACCCCTCCATTAAAACCCCCAACCCTCTTCCACCGTCCCAGTCTATGTTCCTTACCCACAGCAAGCACGACACATACGCCCTCTTTGCCGCGATCGCCTCGCTCGAAGACGGAGATATCGTTGATTACGCCTTTGACGACGAGATTCCCTTCTTCTGGGTTAAGCGAGGCTTCCAGGTTAAGTGCGGTGTTGGTGATGACTTCGGAACCGACCGCGCCTAACAGCTCGAGTTTTTTCTTGTCGTCGCTCAGTTTCCAGGCTCGTAGGCTGCCGTCCCAGCTCCCGCTCAGGATGACGTCCGAGTATGGGATGGTGGCTAGGGCGGTGATCCATCGTGGTTGTGGTGTAGGTACGATGTCCTGTCCCGGGTGGGTTTCTGCTGATGCCTCGGAGGGGGTGAGGGCGGGGTCGACGCCGTGGGCGTGGGGGAGGGTGTAGATGGGTTTCTTTTTGTGCATTGTCCAGAGGGATATACAGCCGTTGTCACCGCCTGTTACAAAGGTCTCCTCGTCTATCATGGCTACGCGGTCCATACTGCCTTCTAACACACGAGGTGTGCTACTATGACGGGACTTTTTTTCTGCACCGCCGCCTCGGAAAACGAGTTGGGTTTCCTCTACTACTTTCCATAGTCGGGCTGTGCGGTCTCGAGCGCCAACACTGATACAACGTTCCTGCGCGAGGGCCGCAATATCGACGACTTCGTCCTGGTGTCCGAAAAGCGTCTCGATGTACGCTAGTTCGTCGAGCGACCAGACTTTTATGGTTCGATCCTTGGAAGAGGAGTAGAGTTGGTTGGTACCCCTTCGGAAGGCGAGGCCTGTTACGGAGTCGCGATGTTGGGTAAAGACTCGGAGGGGGGTGAGGGTTTCTGCTTCCCAGACGATGATTCTGCGATCTCTACCGCCTGTGACAACGTATTTCCCGTCTTGGGAGGCGGCAACGGTAAGGATAATGTCGACGTGGCCTTGATAGGAATTATCTTTGGCCTTCTTCTTGTCGCCGCGCACAAGTAGGAGACGAGTGGGTTTCCGTCGGGGAGGTGGTGGGGGTTTTTGCGCTTTCGATTTCGATTTCGATTTCTTTTTCGTCTGGGGGAATTGATTCGCAGGCAGATCCTGTATCCTCCATTTCACCAGCGTGATATCCTTAGAAACGGTATATGCGTAAGGCGGACAAGTAGCAATCCCCGTTACCGGCTCACTATTATTCTTAAATGCACTATGGCTTGCTTCTTCGAATGACAATTCCGTCGCCAACTTCCTGTACATGCGCCCTTTCGACTCGGCTGCATCTTCTTGTAGCCGTTCGGCGATCAGATCGCGGTCGATTTCTTCGGCGTCAAAACCGGTCTCGTCGACTTCTGAGCGGATATTATCTAAATATCGTTCCGCGAGTCGCAATCGTCTTTCCGCCGCGGTAGCCTCCCCATCCCCATCGTCTTCCTCTTCCGAATTACTACTCGAATCACTTAAACCCTCAAATTCCTCCTCTCTTTCCCTTTCTCCCCCATCGCTTCCATCCTCACTACCACTCCCCGATATCGAATCGTCTCTTTCCGGTCTGCGCGCAGCTTTTGGCTTCGGGTCTCGTGGGGTAATCTTTGTAGATTTCGACTTGGAGGACGCGGCCAATCTTTTTTTCGGGGGCTCATTGGTTTCGGGTCTTTTTCTCTTCTTCATGGAAGAGGGGATGGTGAAGAAGGAGGACATGATTGGGGTTGTTTGCGTTGCTGTTGCCTGGCGGGTGGAAATGGAGGTAGAACTTTGGGATCTTCGTTATTTTTTTGGAGGAGCCGTATTTTTTTCTGCCGGACAGGGGACTGGATGGGGTTTAGCGCGGGACCGAGCTATCTCATCGTTGGATTTGACGTTTGACTAGTTATTGTGATAGTAAATTAGTTCATCAAGAATTAATATTGAAGGATTCTGGGACAATTAACATCCTTTAAAAAATACAACTCAAATACGTGATTCAGCCTAAGAAAGTAACCCGCTGTCACCAGAAATGCTCATCAAGATCCTTGTCACGTGGGCGGTCTTGACAGGGCGGCCGGGGTTTTGTATGGCAAGAGGCAGCAGCTCCGCGCGTTGAACTGGGAGCTCAAGAGCTTCCAAATACCACTCCAAGCTCAACTACACAACAACCACACAATCCGCAAACATGTGAGTTCATCTGCACGTAAGATCCAAGTTTCCATGATGCTAACTTATATTTCCAATCCAGGGAGGTATTACTTGGAATCACCGGTCAAGACTTTACCCTCATTGCAGCCTCCAAAGCTGCAATGAGAGGTGCAACCGTCCTCAAAGCTGCCGACGACAAGACCAGACAGTTGAACAAGCACACTCTAATGGCATTCTCCGGCGAAGCAGGAGATACCAGTACGTCTACAATCACACTACACTCTTAGCTCTAGAAGCCCCTCACTAATATCCTCCCTCCAGTCCAATTCGCAGAATACATCCAAGCCAACGCTCAACTCTACTCCATGCGCAACGGCATCGACCTCTCCCCTTCAGCCGTCGCCAACTTCGTCCGCGGCGAGCTCGCCTCCTCCTTACGCTCCCGCAAGCCCTACAACGTCAACCTGCTTCTCGGCGGCGTGGACCCCATCACCCTCAAGCCATCATTATATTGGATGGACTACCTAGCGTCGCTTGCCCCCCTCCCATATGCCGCCCATGGATACGCACAATACTACTGTCTCTCCATCCTTGATAAGCATCACCACCCGGATATCGATTACGAACAGGGAATCAAGATCCTTAGGATGTGTACGGATGAGCTGAAGAGGAGGTTGCCGATTGATTTCAAGGGGATGTTGGTGAAGGTGATTACGAAGGATGGGATTCGGGAGGTGGATTATGATGATTCGGCAAGGATTGATTGCCCTTAGTTGTCTCTCGTGGGTTCGCAGGGGAGGATGAATGGGTCTCTGGCGTGATGGGGAAATTACTGAATGGATGTATTATAGCATGGCATCAAATGTCGATCACGTACGGTTAAGACTATCATGAAATCTGGTTTACTGGATCTTTTGGTATTTCCCGGATCGGTATGATGTGTGGTGAGCGAGACCTTTGCAGGTGTCTGCCTGAACCTAATTCATTCCCAAAAGCGTCCGATGGCAGAAAACATGAAGCTACGTCTATACCAAAGACTAGGTTGATCATAAGTATCCTTGACTTCTCTAGGAACCTCTCTCATCCAATACCAGAAATTTCACAAATCAAGAAATGCCCAGGACCAACTTGTGATATCTCTTCTCAATTTATTCTTCATTCCCTCATCACTTCCTATTTCTGTTCCCCTTGCAAGCACATAACAGCCTTTAGAATCACAGCTCAATTTCCCTACTGAAAAATTCACTTACAATCCATCATCATCTGTCTAGGCAATACCATTACATTAACCTAGTGGTTTTGGACAGAAATGCATTTTCATTTTTATTTCCATTTCCATTCACTCTTCTGTTTACATGCACTTGGGATATCTTTCCCTACGTTGACCGAGATATACACTCTTTTGGGATTGATTTGGATATTGTATTGATGTTTCTTAGGACGTTTAGGGAGAAATTATGTTAGAAGGAAGGTACGGAGTGGAGTCTTTGAGACTGTAGTTCTATGAAGTTTTCGTCTTTGACTCTTTGTTTTTTCCGGAGGGGAATGGAGGGTAAGATCGTTGGTAGTGATATATAGTACTGATGAATAAAGGAGTGTTTTTTCACGGGTTATGTTTAAAGGTATATAAATATAGAAGTAGTTATATTCTATCCTTGAATAAAAATATAATAGTAAAAGGGGAAGTTAGACGCACTTATATAAAGTATTTACGTACTAATATGATTATATACTATACTTTGTAAATTCTTTATATTAGGTTAAGGGCCTACCATAATATAGTACTTTGAAGTTTTATTTTATATAAATATTCTTATATAGTCATACTTAACGTATAGGTCCTTAGCTGTAAAACTAAACTCACGTCCTATTTTCATGTCTAAAAAGGCTATATTACCGGGTCGTTCGATTTTTCCTCTAGATCTGGGTGTATTTAATTAGAGGAAAAAAAGGAGAACTGATTATAGGATTATCTAGTGTAGGTTACACTAGATATACTGTGATGCTTGGAGGTCTTTTAGCCATGGAGATAAGTGCTATGGATTTTTTAGGCAATATCATATTACCTTTTTGAGATACTGGGGGAGAGAAAAGGGCGAGCTTGGCGTGGAAGGTGTTTGGGGATTGTTTGAGGGATTAGGGGGGCCCGGGGGATTGTGAAGTTTTACGGGTTTGGTACATAAGGTTGTTCAAACTAGTAGCTATAGGTAGGGGTTTACTGAATCTCGTGGTTTATCTTTAACTTCTTCAGGTGAGAGAGCCGGGAATGTGTATCTTGAGGATTAGCGGGATACTTTGGTTTAAAGCGAGCTTGGAGATATTACTACCCTTCGTGTATAGATAAGCGTCGTCATAGTGGAAGGAAGAGTGTATGACAATTGGATTTGTTATAGATGGAATACATGGTGTGATTACGAAATTGTGAACTTGTGAGAGATAATGGTATAGGGTATTAGCTAATATTCTACTATGATCGAAAGGGAGTTCTAGGTAGCTAGTAGTATATAATTTACTAGTAATGAAGTTAATAACTCGAAAATTAACTATAGTAGCTAGCTGGATACTTAATTATTAAGACTAACTTTCGAATAACTAGTTCGAAAACTTAAATTTAGTTGGCCTTTTTATATATAATTTACGTTAACTACTCGAGTAGTACTTAACTAGTTAAATCTATTATTCTACTTCAATCAACCCTGAGTAATTCTTAAAGTATTAAGTAGTTTATTTGAATACTACTTTATATTATTCGGGTTTGATTATAGAACCTTTAGAATATTCTACTTTAGAGTTTTAGGTAAGATTCTAAGGAATTCTATATTAAACTCGAATGTTTATAAGATTATTTGTTTGTTTTCTTGGTAGAGGAGGAGATTTTAGTAATTAGGTATTAGTTTGTTAATTGTAGACATGCATGGGATCCCGAAAGCTGTTCTACATGAATAAATTAACTCTAAGATCTCTATAGCTACCATATCTACCCAAAGGCCGAGGGGCTGTGAGTCTTCCCCCTATACTTATTCTATTTATAATGCCCCTCACAACAATTCGCACTCAACACAGGCTTCAGGCTCGCTTCCCCTCCAAATCTTCTTGATCTTCAGCCCAGACTTCGCCAACAACTTACTCCATTGAGTCTCGGTTCTCTCCAACCCTCCGATGGGAAACATGGTGATGTCTCGGATCGCTTCTTGCATAGTGGCATTGGTATCTGGCAAAACAAGGTCTACTAAGAGTAACTTGCTTTCCGGTTGCTCTTTCAACAATGGTACGACTTGCTCCAAGAACTTCGAACAGTCTCCATCACTCCAGTCATGGAAGATGTGTCTGTAATAGTAGGTGGAAGCATTCTTGACCGGTTGCGGCGTGAAAATATCGTATTCCATAAATTCCACACCGGCAGGTGGGCCAGAGACAGCAGCGAAGGTAGAAGGGAGGTCTTGAACGATGAACCGCCCCTTGATATTGGGATTCCTTTGACGGACTTCTTCCATGATGTGGCCTTGGCCACCTGCGATATCGACAATCGCAACATCGTCGTCTTTCAGGTTGAGCTTGGCGAGCTCAGAACCGAAAGGGTAGGCGTCGCCGGAGACATTCCCAGCATTGTGGGATCTCATTCCAGCGACCATGTTCATGGCACGATCTGGGTGCGAGCCTAACCATGTCCATAGTTCCTCACCGTTGGCCCATTTATATGGGGTGCCGGATTCCTTGGTTGGTGCTTTGTAGCCGCGCTCAGCAAGTGTTCGGGGCATGGCCATGATGGCAGGGATAATGTCGTTGAAGATTAAGTCATTGAAAGCGCGGTGGTCTGAGTTTAGGTATGGCTGGCCGATGGTGGTAAGAGCGTAGCCTGGACCGGGAATTTCTTCTAAGATGCCGGCTGCAGTAAGTTGACGAAAGATTCGGACTGTCACAGATACGTTAGTACAGGAATTCGAAAGGAGGAATCTGGACTGATACTCACTAATCATGATCTCATCTGCCTTTGTCTCTTCGACTATCTGGGCAAGCGAGATGGTCTTTCCTCCTTCGAACTTGCTCCATAACCCTAACTTCGAGACAACTTCAATAGCTGCGCTTACATTGACCTAGGATGGGTGAGCAAGTGAGGAAGAAGGCTACAAAAATCCAAGTCTGTAACATGGGTGACAGTGTCCTTACTTGATAGATACGAGGCCACACCTCAGTATTCGGCTCTTCCAAAGAATACAACAGCTTTCTCGCTTCAAGCTGCAAGGTACGACGAGCTAGATGAACATCACCTCCTGCAGCAGCTTCAAAGTTCTTAGCTGCATTATTCACATTCGCTACCAGGCCTTTAACATCAGCCACAGAATTGTAAGAGTCAGACATGGTGAGTGGTCAATTGTGCTTTTTCTGCAGTGTTTTGTTTTTAGGGATATAGAAGAGAAGAAGTGCAGGCAAAGGATAAGTAGGTATCTGCTATACACGCGGTCTTGTGGGGATTCTACAAACCCCTCGTTCCTGTTGGAGATTGTACGATTATCACTTTCAGCCAGTAAGACTCCGCTGCTGAGGTGCCCGACGTGAGGATTCGTGAAGTTTATTGTTTATCACTAGAGTGGGGGACGATGTGCTCTTTTGGGTGGGGATGTTGCCAGGCATGGGTCGAGATTGGGGTTTTATGCATGTTTATTTGTTTTGATATGCACGAAGTTTCGCAACGGGACTGAGGACATGATCTTTTTCTGTTTTCGGGACGCTTTTTGGGGTCTGAATACAGAAAAAAAACTCAATACAAGGATACTTGCCATAAGGATATCCTCGATTACGAAGTATATCCTCAGCATACCCGACCATATCCTTGTATCGAGTTTTTCTGTACCTACTGTTTTGACGATATATTTGAGCTGAAACTGGGAATAAGGTTCAGATCACCCTTCATGACGATGTTTTTGATTGTCGTTAAAGTCCCAAACACATGGTTGTTGTAAGTTTCAACGCTCCAACCGTTATGTCTTGGATGATGTTTCTTACCCGCGGACGTTACGAATACCCCCCACATGTTCTTGTTCTCCAAGAGGGTCTCAAAAGTCAGAAAAAGAAAGGATTGATGTCGATTCTCGATTCTGGACTCTGATCTTTCCATAAATGGCGTTGTATGGGTATGGCTGTGCCGCTGGGGATGAGAAAACCCAGAGCCCGGGCCTCGGACCCGTGCAAGGTGCCATCAAGAAGTGGGCCCAATTGGATCGGGTCCCAATTACCATGATTTGCAAAGTGGAATTTTGACTTCCGGTAGACGGGACGGGTAGGGAGAAACTTAAACTTTGTTTTCACGATGTAGTTCATACCTCGAGTTGGAAGCGAAATTATAACACTTCAAGCTCTCATGCTAACCACATATTGTTTTCCGCTAGATACAAGATTCATCAAAATACGCACTAGCAGTTCACTGAAAGCAGGATTCCTGAGGCACTTATCATAAGTTAATTGTGGGGCAAGTATACGTTCTTGAACCAAAGCGACCCTTAGATGTCAGGGACAGGACGTCTTCCAAGATCCGCTAATGTGATAAAAAATGCAGTAACTTGCCCCCACGATAATGTAACCCCGAAATCCCGCAACAGAGCTTCCTTGCGAAGAAACGGGGAAGAATAGGGAACGTTCCTAGCCATTCATTTCTGCTTATCTTGTCAAGAAACCGGTTCTTTTCTACCCAAGGATCTTGAAGAATGATGTGCATAGACTGTTTGGGCTTTTGGGACGACACTTCGAGCCTTTGACATGACCATTGAACGCCTTTTCTTCCTGATGAAAACCACACTTGTCGATGAATCCCAGATGGGATTCCAGATCACCATCTTGTCTGCCGGTTCGCAGAATCCCGAGGGCGAGGCTTTTCGATAAGACCCGAGAAAGCTAATAAGGTTGAACATCTTCTGGGGAAACAGATTAAACGAGTTGAACGAAGTTGTATCAGCTATTCAGGGATGGGATTCTGAGAGCGATCGTCCAGAATTCCGTCCACCGTTGGAATTTGCATAGGAGATGGCTCAAGCGAAGTGAACACTTACTTATATTGTCCTTCCCTCTTCGGAATTTCGAAAAAGGCCTCACCCTCATATCGCTATTCATCAGCCTTCACAATGGTGTCTTCTGGATCATTCGTCGCTCCAAGCGATATGCCTGCTGGCACACCCAATCGTCTTGACATGAGAATCGGTTGTTACATTCTTTATGGGCTTTGTACAACTGCTGTCATCCTTCGGTACGCCTTACTTCCTGGTATTCTCAGCATTCAGACTTAACAAGCCTAGTGTTTATGCCCGTACGATATATAACAAGACAATGGGGTTCGATGATATTATGGTTATTGCGGCTTGGGTAACAATCTCCACCCCTCTTCTCGATTTGGCTAACTCGATCCCTCACCAGCTCACAGAGACGATCGTTATCGCAGGTATCAAGATCATGTTTGATCATGGCGTTGGATGGCATGTTGCGGACATCATGACACTCGAGAATGCACCGGCTGTCATTGCACGAATGATTTTGGTAAGTAGCTTACATCTATTGTGGACACCAAACCTGTATTTCAACTCTTCTCTTGCTAATATTTCTGAAAGTGGCCATGGGTTGGTCAAATCCTTTATTTCTTCGGCCTAGGATGTATAAAAGGAAGTATCGTTGCGTTGTACCTTCGATTGGCAGTCACTCAAAGACAACGATATATTCTTTGGGGTGTTCTGGCCTTGATTCTTACTCAAAGTCTTACATCTACAATTGTAAGTACTCTTGGGACCAGAAATATCTTATATTGTCGACTGACTTGTGATTTTCCTCCGCAGGTTGTAGCGGCTTTCTTCTGCAGTCCACTTAGCCAAGTCTGGACAGATCCAACTGCTATTGGGGGACCAACCTGTATCGCTGTCTTGCCATTCAACTATTATAATGCTGGATTATTCGTCGTAACAGATATCTTCCTTGCCACTGCACCTTTGGTTGTCATCAAGGACTTATATATGGATAAAGAAAAGAAATATTCGCTCTGCATCATGTTTTCCCTTGGTCTTCTCGCCATTGGAGGTACAATCTCTCGCCAAGTAACAAATGCAATCGCTATAGAGAATACTGAAGATTTCACATGGTAACCACTCCCTCTACACCACTACCTCGAATTCTCTAACCTTACTACAGGCTCTGGGCCCCAGCAGCACTCTGTTCAGTTCTCGAATCCAGTCTTGGAATAATCTTTGTCTGCGTCCCTGCCATGGCTCCCCTCTTCTCTCGCTTTATCGGCGGCTCCACAGAGCAATACGTACAAACCCCCGATCGCCCCGGAACGTTCGGTAAAATCGGCGAGAACTTGAATCCCAAACTTAGACCTACGGATGAGAGCATCCTCTGCGTTACACAAGTGACGGCCGTTGATCCCATGGACCGCGGCGCGGATTTGGAAAGAGGAGGAGCGTATGAGATGGATGAGAGGAGTGGTGATGAGAAGTTTACGACGGGTGATGATGGAAGTGAGAAGACGTTTATCATTCAGGCAAAGCAGGGACAGAATGTTGAGAGAGCGATGAAGGGAATGAGTTTTAGTGGGGGTAAGGGGAAGGTGGTTAATGTTGGTGGAAATAGTGGTGATGGTAAGGGAGGTGTTTGGGTTGATACGAGGTATGATGTTCAGAGGGAGGTAAGAAAGAGTTTGGTGAAGTGAGAAGGGTAATAACGATGGTGTAATAAAAGAAGTTGTGATGCCAATTTAGGGTATTGCGGATACTCATATTTCACTAAACGAAAATGATGATGTGAAATGACGGAAACCATTGTCGAGAAAGTGCCGGTTGAAGTCAGCATGTCGATCGGGATCAACTGTTGATTTCAAGTCCAGACTTCTATCAAAATTAATATAAGCAGTTTTTATTATGTACCTCGCATCTTGAATCCTTTTCGATATGCCAGCATTCAAGTATTGATGTCTTGCTTCCATTCCGTAGCAATAAATTGGCCCCTTTCACTGAGTCGTACGAGTGCTAGCGTATTGCATTCAAGGAGTAGTGTGGGATGGGTCAAGTCGGATCAAGCCTCTATAGGAATGCCAAATTGCCAATACGACTACTTCCAGATATCCTAGTATAGCCCAAGCACTCATATAGCATCCAAGCATTCAGATTTACTACTCTGACTTACTTGATAACAAGCTTCCCTACTCTACTCTGCTCTATAATACTTTAGTAGTACTCAGTTATTGTCTGAATATTTGAGAAAAACTAACCATGGTCCATTCTTTTGCAGTAACCCTTCTCCACAATTGTTTTGATTTGCAAGGAACTTTGGAATAATATTGTTTCAGCTTGAATGTACACGCAAAAATCATCAAAATACTAGCGTATTACCTCTGCAATATAATTCCTTACAAGAAAGAAGGAATTTATGAGACTTAGAATTTGCATGAGTGAAGGATAACATTGAGAGTAAATGGCATTATGACTCAGTATATTAAGCGAGAATAAAGGGGTGGAATAGAGGTCTGGAGAGTCCAAGTATCCTACAACTCTTCGGCAACAATACCCAAAACTCGCTTCCAGATTTTACTAGTTCTGTACAAAACCTTTCCTGTCAACCAACCATCTTTTAAACTTTTTGAAAGCAGCAAAGCTTCAAATTAAGCGACAAAATTTCCCATAGAAAATTCTCAACAATACCGCCCAAAAAACAATGACACATGCGTAGCCCTTCCACAGAGTCCAATGCCCGCTTCTCACTTATATCGACACAATACCCCTATAAATCCAGCTCAAGGGGTCTGTTGCAAACTCGTACTCGTGTATCTGGCCTTCCGATATCCCATAGAATCGACGATCAAAGTTCGTTGCCATAGCTGTAATGTTACTCATCGATTTGGTCATTGTAGGAGAAACGGGATCATTCCATACGCTGCCGGTTCCCACCATGATCTTAGGTGACCTGATACCCCCGTCAAGATAGATCCCAAGAACAATCAAGTCTGGCTTGCGGGACGTGGTCGTTGACTGCAAGGTAGTGGCGGCAATTGCCAATGGTGCTTTGGGTGGTGTTTTGTTTTTGAAAAATTGGCCTTCTGAAATCGGCGATACATGATTAGTCCTCTCCACTTTAGGATCATTTGGAATAATATAGCATACCGTTTGCCCACTTCGATCCTTCCCACGTATATTCTACTATATTTCCCGCACTCTCTATATAGGCTACCTGACCGCTAGTGGTATTGCGGCTTATGTCGTTGCCACCCGGAGCTAGCGACATCATAGCCATGACAGCCCCTTGCTCGAAGACACTATCCAAGAAGTTGGCGCCGGACCATTTATTCGTGCTATTGGCGTATCTCAAACCTTGGCTTTTGGTCTGGTACAACAGAACTGGAGAATTGAGGCATTCCCGGTCATGGCTTGAGTTCGCTTCGTTATTGATACTGGGAGAACATCCCCAATAGTGAACTGCAAGTTGAGAGCCATGCATAGAAGTCAGTCTTTGTTCTTTGTCTGTCAAATCCCCTGATTTCCATGTTCCAGCGTATGGGTCTTGCGTCCAGAATTCGAGAAGCTCGTCGTTTTTTGAGGTAAGATATAGATTTAATTGCGTGATGTTTACTGCATTTAAAGGTGCGTGAGCCGTCGCTGCGATATGGGTGCCAGGAAGAGGACTATAGACATTGTCTACCATGATAGGTGAAGGTGTCCATGTTGAGCTTTTAGGGTCCCAAAGCGACATAACGATACTGTTGTTTTTATTCTGGAAGAAGACACCGTAGTACTGCAAACCCCCACTAGTCCAATTGACAGAGGCTAATGAGGAGTTTAGTAGTAGATTGGTGGCGGGTATTGTAGGTTGCGGAGGGAGCGTTGGTATTGTAGGTTGTGGAGGGAGCGTTGGTATTGGAGACGGTGGTGGTATGCTGTTTGTATCTTCGGATCCCTTTTTCGACTTGACTCCCACTACTATTCCTGCAATAACGGCCAGAACAAAAAGAGTCACAATTATTGCAATAACTCGAAAAGTATTCCTCCGTATACCATATACCGTAGACTTTTGCTCTCTTTCTTTGGCGGCCTCCTCTTTGTTAGTGCCGTTTGACTGGTTGGGTGATGGAATCCTGGTGCCGATTTCTAAACCTGGCTGGTTGTCCTGTCCATGAACCGCCTCTAACGTGCTATCTTGCGGGACAGTCTCAAGCGTACCATGATTCTCGACTGGCTCTAGCGTACTATACTCCTGCCGAGTGATCATGTTCTTTGACTGCCTCACGATTCCGCTCGCTTGAAAATTCCCGTCAATAGAAATGGGAAAGATTTCGTGTTAGCTTGTTATCTCCGTTGAGATGCAAAGTTTCTTGAAATTCATTTTGAGGTGATTTTGGCTGACCTGGTACCTCATCTAGGATATTTCACATTTCTTGGGGGCTATTTGGTCTCGAATCAATCTTTTTCTGCAGCTTTTGCGTGGTGATTGCTACTGTATGCTGATCCTCCTGCAGGCCTCATTGTTTCGCTTACAGTACAGGGTTCTTGGAACACCACACTCTCAGAAAACCCCTGTCATTTGCTTCGAGTTCCGAAAAGGGTTGATTAACACATTTTATTTTCGTACTGTATTCTTTTCTTTTACACAACGAACCCTATACATTTAAAAGTTCCTCGCTTGGTCAGTCTTTTCGGCCGTTCAGTTGCCCTTCGAGATCAAATTTCTTCAGGATATCTACAGTACACTAGTATTCTACATGGGTCTAAATCTAATTCAGTACCACAGGGGACGGCTAAATCCTACCCGATATTACTGTAGGTGCCTGCAGTTGTGGGATCTTACGGTAGCAGAGGAATGCTAGCGCTTGCGATCTATCACATTTCTGATCCCCTTTACTGAAATTCTGCCTCATCGAGCGCCTTAAGTTTATTTATGATTCATATCGAGGATCGTAATACGGTGAGAGACTAGACGAATTTCGCAACTTTTTGGACCCCTTTTCGCCCCGGAAACGTAGTGCTGAGAGTGCAGGGTGAAATTAAAGAGAAGTTGAAGGTCAGATTGTATTTGGTGAAAAGGGGTAGGGGAGTTCTAGCTATATGTGAGTTGGGACGGGTAGAAGTGGAACGCTAACTAATCAGTCACTTCGCATCTTAAAGACTTAGTATGAGAGTCTCTTTTTTAAGCTTCTCTTTGCGTAAGAGAAGGCATAGTCGCGATGTCTACAACAGCCTCGATTTAAGGTCTTCATCTGTTAATAAGAGTGGATTTGCAAGAGAGGTAAAGTGGGTTATATGGGGCTAGCTGAGTAGCACTCTAAGCTTGTTACTTGGCAAATCTGGCAGTGCAACGCCCCGCTGAGAGTCTTTCAAGACACTTAAAAGAGTATATATTTCCGACAGGATTTTGGATTAAAAATAGGTGGGAAATCCGTCTACCCCCTCTTCCATCTGCGAATAACCAAAAGAAAACAGCGCTTTTCTCATAAGTCTCACATCATAGAAACAATCCTGCAATCTCTGAAACTTCAACAAGCCAAATATCAAGGGACCACCTTTTATGGGCTGATCATTCTAAGAATCTAGTCTCATGACCCGGTAAGAAGGGAGTCATGCTTAATATTCTATGCAAACCTCCAGCAGAAATTCAGAATGTGTGCTAAAAGTCTTGGGAATAATTGTGAACGATGAAATATAAGAACCGCCTCCTATGCAGCGCGGGTCATCACAATGTCTGTTTAAATATTTCTGGTACACACATATGTGCAAGGGAATTAATAAGCATATCTACCTGGATTAACGAGAAGGCGTATTAACTCCTCGCTTGGCTTAGAGATTCCGACAAGCTCTTATAAAACCATAGTTGTTGTTTCCTACTAGTTAATATAGCTGCATTCGTTCACTAGTACTTTGATATACTTAATTTGCATTCCCATTAAGTTTTGGCCTCTATTTAAATTCCATGTAACCTTCGAATAATATATGAGATTCTTTTACAGTGTATTAGTGGGTAGATTTCGATATGGGAACTCAGCCACTGCCTGCGCCATTAAGTAGTTCCGAAGTAGTTCAAGGCCTAATAGTGTGACGGTTCTGACCGTCACGTGCTATCTCAGCCTTGACTAGCGTGGCTTGGCATCACACCTTGTATTTAGACTCGAGCTCCCCCGAGCTCTCCTCTTCTCTTCAGCTTAGAATCTTCGAATAAGACAGTTCTACGATTCCATAATCTACACCTTGGACGCCCACGGGCAACATATCGTACGTGTCGTCACAAATAGTCAGTGCGTCTCTCTACTACGCGTTCGCGTATAGTTAGCAGAAGTAAGTCTCGTGTAAAAGTAAGTGTCGTGTCTTCCTAAGAAGCCTTCTATTAGAGTTGATTTTCACACTATAAGCTACTATATAAGCTCAAAAGAAAGCCGTTAGTTAGCTCTAGAATATAGTAGTATATAAGCTAAATAAAACCCTAGCACGTCTTTATATAACGAGAAACTATAGAAGTTAAAAGAGATAATACCTTTATTTATTTATTTATTTCTATTTAACGTCTGGCGAATACAACTAGCCGACTTGTAGCTAGGTTCTAGAATAGCCCTCAGTAGAGCAAAAGACGCTGGGGGGGTGCCCCAGGTGCCAGGGGGTGTAGATAAGAGACTATTCTACAGGTGACAGAGAAGAAAGAGGGCCCGCTTTTGGACCAACCCCAAAGTGAACAGGGTAACTAGAAAGAAGTAGTATAGAGACTAGTCGGAGGCCGGCCGTATAGGGCAGATCTCTGAGTAGAACTTGGATTTGTAGAAGAGCTCTCTAAAGAGCTTCTCCGAGAAGGGACCAAAGAGAAGGGAGGGGTCGCGTTTAGCTTTCGCTATAAGTCTTGGGGTTTCTTGCTTAACTATTCGGTAGAATAGGAGGTGAAATTGTATCTTATTCTTACCGCAAGTACAGTTACTTATATCGCGGAAGGTGTTATAGTATTAGAACCGTATATAGTATAAGGTAAAGTCCCCGTGACCAGTTCTGGCCGCTATAAATCGACCGAGTACCTCGCGAGGGAGTTCGAGGGAACGGGGCTTTGGAACCTAATTTATGACCCCTAGGCGCCTATATAGCGGGGGAAGAGTAGTCCGCCAAAGATTATTGGCTAGCCTAGAGCACCCCTCCTTGACATATCTATTAAGCGAGGCTGTATATAGTAGAGGGGGGTTTTCTAGAGCGGAGCAGGCGGCGACGCTAGTAGCCCTGTCGGCAACCTCGTTCCCGTGTATCCTAATATAACTTGGGCACCAGCGGATCGAGATCTTGCCGGGGTACTGTTGTATGAGGTCGTAGACTCTATTAAAGACCTCCTGCGAGGTTCTAACCAAGCGAAAGGTAAGCTGAAGAGAAGCTTCTAGGTTATTAAGACAGACCTAGCACCGACGGGACGTCGCCTAGGCGGGGGATTTAATAGCGAGTTTAATACCGAGTAGGGCAGCCCTAGCCTCGGCGTCGTAAATCTCTAGGGTCGGGCTAAAAGGGTACGACTTTGTGTTTAGTATAGAGCCGCCTCGCGTAAGGCAGACCCTACTACTAGCGTTCCCGTCGTCGAGTCTAGAGCCGTCCGTGTATACAACTAAATCAGAGGGGGGAACAGTGCCGAGGAACTCTAGAAAGCGTTCCTTATAGAGGTCTTTGTCCCCTCTAGGGACTAGACCGCTAACAGTGATCAGGCGTTCCTCGCGGTCGAAGCCACGGGTCTAGGGTAGGTCCTATATCGGGTCTATTATTTCAGAGGGAGGGAGAACTCTCCTGTTCCTATAGAAGAGCCTAGCACTAGGGCAGGGCAAGTCTACGTAGCGCCGGAGAGGATAGTCCTAGTCAAGGCGGCGAATTCTAGCCGCTAGAGCCTCGCTTCGCCCTAGAAGAGCGATTTCCGGGGAGAGCAGTCCTGACTCTAGGAGAAGGACCGAGGAGGGGGTGGTCTTATATACAGGCAGAACAACCCTAGCGCACTTATATACTAGTAACTAAAGGAGTTCGATATACTTATTAATCCGGTTATTGACTTACTAGGAGTTCGAGCCTCTTATACAGGTTCTCCCTAGGAACCAGGTCTCGTATCCGAAGTAAGTAATAGATAGGACATATATAGTAATAGCCTACTTAAGGAGATACGGAGGAGAACCGCGTACTATGTTTATTATACTCTTTAGCGCCTGAGTAACTAGAGTAGCTTTTCCTATTATTCGCTTAATATAGCTAAAGAAGGAGAGCCTAGGGTCGAAGAATATCCCGAGCTAGCGAAGCTCCTTTATAGGGTAGATTTCCTTAGCACCGACTATAATAGGCGAGGGTTATTAGATCCCTCGTCCCTTTTGTTTCCTCTTACAAGAGAAGTAGATAAGCTTAGATTTATCGCTATCAAAGGTAATACCTTTGTCCGTCCCCTATTATAGAAGACAAGCTACTTATATAGAGAGCGCCTTAATATTCTCGGTTTTACTTAAGCTCACTACTAGGAGAGCAACGTCATCGGCGTAGCTAAAACGTCTAAGGGCTAGAAGGGCCCCAAGGCTAGAGGAGAAGAGAGGCTGTATATAGAGTATAAAGAGGATCGGAGAGATCGGAGACCCCTGCGGGAGACCACACTTTAGCCCTATACTAGCCCCTATCTCGCTATCGAGTTTGATTCGGACAGATCTGTTAGAGAGAAAGGAGGTGACCCAGGAGACTAGTTTATTAGGCTAACCCTGCTCCCTAAGCCTCTTAATAAGACGGCCCGGGAGAACAGCGTCGAATGCCCCCTTAATATCTAAGGTAAGAAGGGAGGCCTCCTCTTTCCTACTAAGCGCTTCTTCGATGTCGTGCGTTAGGCAGGTAGTAAGGTCCACAGCGGCATAGAGAAGGAGGGCGCTAAACTGGTTAGGGCCTAGTACTCTTTCTTTGATCCTAATCTAGGAGACTCGCTTAGCGAGGAGCCTCTCAAGCCCTTTTCTAAGGACAGAGAGAAGGGAGATAGGTTAGTAGGCTCGTAGCGACGACTTGTCCTTCTTATTAGGTTTTGGGATAATAGCGATAATCGCGGATCGAAAGCACTCGGGGTAGTATCTAGTGTTTATACACCTACTAAAGAGAGAGAAGATTAGGGGGTAAACTCTAGGCTAGGTAATCTTAAAGATTCCTATTACTAGTTCGTCTTCCCCTGGGGCGGTCGAGGCCTTCCCGAGTATCGAGTCCTTAACCTCTCGTAGAGTAAGGGGGGCCCAAGGAAGGGCGTATGCCGGGACAGTCGGGGTAGACGAGGGAATATCGCCGACCTCGGCCTTGTTTGTAAGTAGTTCCTAGATAAGTATCCTTTGTTTCTCCTCTGTTATATAGCCAAGGAGGCTAGCCGAGTCCTTTAGAGGGGGGGACTTGTACGTCCCTGTGCTCTAGTACTACTTATAGATTTTAAAGACGTCCTTAGCCTCGGTTGCTTTATTAATTAGGTCTCTAAAGTAACTTCTTTTCGCTCTACGTATCTCCTTACGAAGTTCCTTACGGAGAAGCGCTACCGTCTGATCTCTGCTAACACGGCGGGTCTCACGGATCTATGCTATAAGAGAGCGATATTCTAAGCTCTACCAGGGGTGCCCAAACCTACGACCGAGGCCTCGCTTAGCGCTACTACGGTACGCCCCTTAGAGGGCTTTAGTAATAAATATAGCAAGGCCGTCAAGGTCCTTATTTAGCGGGGAGTCCGAGAGCTCGTATAGCCATTCGGAGTCTAGGGAGGTCTCTAGTACAGCGAGGAAAGCCGCTGGGTCAAGGGTACTAAGGCGAAGCGGAGGTTCTTTCTCGGCTAAGCCCCCTTTCTAGGGAAGCCTAGTTAGAAGAGGAGAGTGATTAGACTTGTACTCGAATGTAAGGTCTACGTTTATATAGGTCCCTTTTTATAGTAGGGTACTAGAGTAGAATACTAGATCAAGAGTATTCCCTCTATTATACGTTTAAGTCCCGGGAGGGGTAAGGAGTTATAGTCCCTTCTCCTCGAGCTAGGCGGTAAGTAGGGGGACCTGCGGGCTCTCCTTCTTAGTATAGTCTAGTTGCTATATCTTACTCTTAAGGTTAAGGTCTCCTATAATTAGGAAGTTCCTAGTTCTAATACTCCGAGAACAGAAGACTAGTACTAGGGCTTCCCCTGCGCCGTCGTAGCCCGGCGGGGCGTTATAGACGTTAAGAATATTAAGCGGGGGACCGTCTATAGACAGGAGTTCTAAGTAGACTATATCGCGAGAGGGGGAGGACAAGGGAGGGAGCTGGTTAACCCGGAGCCCACTACCTTTACGAACAAAAGTCAGGGCCCGGGGGTAACCGAGATTCTAGTCCCAGATTAGAGCGAGATAGTCGTAGCTTGGGTATCTCCTAGTAATCTAGCGTACAAGGACCCGACAGATGTAGGGTTCTTGAACTAGAATAATATCGACTCTACCTAGGAAAGCAGCTTAGAGGACCTGTTCTTATAATTTAGCCCCTCTGTAGACATTTATCTAGAGGATCTTTAGGCTACGGCTCTTGTTCGGTCCTAGATGTCTACTTATGATTAGATAGAGAAAAGCGGACTAGTGTAGGTAGGATAATAGGGGCCTTTTGAGAGCCTTGTATAGGCGTAGTAGGCGGGAGTCTCAGGGCTATGGTAGGGCTAGGTAGACCGTCCATGTCCGTGTTGGAGAGTTGACAGGGTAAGTCTTCTTTACGCCAGATACGTATCTCGTTACTAGCCTAGAGAATAGTCCTCCTATTCTTTGAAGAGGGGTGTCTTAAGGAGATAGGGCGAAGTTAGTAGCTAGGGTCATCGGCAGGGTAGGGACCTTGGTAGTTTAGGTACTTAACCTTGTACTAAGTATACTTAATACACCTAGGGTGGTTTACTTCGGTATAGTTTGTGCTTCCGTAGACTCGGTAGCGCTCTGTTTTGCTATAGACGCGAACATTATACTAGTCCTAGTACCTAGTATATTGTACGACCTTAACCTTCTTAAGGATAGGCCGTAAATAAATACGAGTGCCGAAAAGGTAGACTTCGCTAATACTCTTTATAGTGTTAGCGTTAGAGTCCTTGAAAAATATGTTCTAGGAGGTAAAGGGGTTCTCGTCTAGGCGAGATATCTCGGTTATAATAGCTTTTATAGCTATAACTTTAAGAGTTTCCTTAAGAACAAGGATAATGTCTTCCTAGTTTGTTGGGCGGAGTATAGTAACGATACCCCCGCTCTCGTCTAAGTCGACCGATTTAATATTATGTAGGATAAAGAGGGCGCGAAAGGGGGCCTAGTTTATAGATTGCTCTATACGAGCTATACGGAAGAGGGTTTAAATATTAGCTCTCTTTGTAGAGAGGAGTGTCTAAAGCGCGCTCTTACTTATAGTAGTAATAGCGAATCTAGAGAGTATAGGAAGGATACCCTGGACAAGGTCTTTGTAACCAATTCTAGGATTCCGAAGAGCTGAGAGGACAGCGAAGCTAGATAGTTTACGCTCGGGAGCGTCAGGGGCGAGGCGGACAAAGATACGGAGGTCGTCCCTCTTTTTTAGTCCTTTAGAGACCTAGGTAGACTAGGGAGGGATAAGCGAGGTGTTGTTTTGTTTACTTTGAAGTATAGAGGCGTATAACGAGGCTAGCTTCGAGGCTAGCTTCGTAACTAGCTTCGAGGCTGCCAAGGCTTCAGCGGTCCGTGCGAAGGAAGATTTTTTTAAGGGAGACGGAGGGGGGGAGAGTTGGGTAGGGGCGTTATTCCTAGCTAGGATACGGAGAGGAGTTAGTTGCTAGGGGGGCTAGTTTGTAAGAGGTAGGGTGCCGGTTGTATATACGTGGTAGAACGAGAGGCAGAGGGTCGCTATTTGGTTATAGAGTTCTAATAGAGACGGGAGTATATCCGCTAGAGCGCGGTCGACAATTAGACTTAGGTAGCTATCGACTACTTCTGTAGTCCCACCATAGAATAGCTGTCCGACCTTACTCCTCTCTAGCACCTTTGAGGTACCAGAGACGAATTGGGCCTAGATGTTAGGTAGGGGAGGGAGGGGGCGATTCCCTGCCCCCTTTTCCCCCCTGTTAAAGGGGGTAGGAGACGGGGGGGGGGGGGGGGGGGGGGGGGGGGGGGGGGGCTCGAGAGAACATGTCCTCGGAAGGAAATTAGCGTTTTAGTCTAAAGCAGAAGTAACTAGATGGTTTAGAACAAAAAATCTAGTTCGTGAAAAAAGATGTGATGAATTATATCCATAAGTCCGTATATATTATATATCCTTCTAATAAGGAGAAGTAGCGCTAAATAGATAGAAGAGCCGTATACGTGTACCTATATATAACACTTACTTCTACCTAGGTACTAACTATAAGCAAACGCGTAGTAGAAAGACGTACTAACTATTAGGTACCCTTTGGTACTTGTGGAGTGGATCAGGGAGCTACATCGGAGCTATCGGAACTACTACGGAACTACTCTTACAAGCGCGCCACGGTGCCTGCGTTCACAACATCTGATGTAAACATTTCCAAATTATATTACAATATTTGGAGAATTGAGGAGAGTGTAGATAAAAGCAAGCCTCATGGAGCGCTAAGATTTTGGCATCACTTGAGCCTGAAGTTTCGGTATACTTGCTATCATCTCCTTTTTCGTGGTACTGTATGGAATTTAAGCGGCCTCTGGTGCCTGAACCATCCCTAATTGCGGCGCAGCATGTCTTCGAGTCGACAGCAGAAATCCTAGTTTCTTGCCGCCGCCAAAATTTCTAGCGTACGCAAGATCTTCCGAACTCGAGAGAACATAATGTAGCAATATGGTGAGTGAGAATACCTTTGAGATACCGTATTAATTGGTATATAAGATAGCATATGGTATTCCAAAATTTTGTCAAATCCACCATCGTAACCTTATCTTATATAAAAAGTAATATCTAATAAACAAAAAAGTGGGTCCACACTACTAACCAGCCCCTATTATACCGCTTCTACGACCATAATCCCTTTTCTCGTTTTGCCGCTTAAGTGTCCCAATAGAACCCATATCCTCTAGGTAAAACATAAAAATGCATAGGAAAGACGGGTCAAAAGCCGTAAAGATATAGATATAGACAGGAGTTAGGTAGAGATTTAGTATATTTGTACTTGATTAAGGGGTAATTTGGTGCGATTCTATTAGTTAGATGTATAAGATATGATTTCTGCTCTAGCTTAGAACCTTATCTTATATTGCGGGATATCTTATGTAAGAATGATATCTTATATACCAATTAATACGGTAGACATTCTAGTGACAGACACAGTTTGTAGACAACGCGGTCTTCGGATGCGGATAGCACTAGCATCCATTTACATCGTACCCAATGAGTTCTTGAATTTGAAACAGGTAATAGCTTGAACAATCAAGTGTTGTAGCTTTAATTCTTTCAAGTTTCTGGATGTACACGCGATTTGTCTGGAAGTGAAACCAACTCATATTATTATATTTGTCCAAGAAGCATGAACCGAGTCTCACTCTAAAATTGATCAGGCTTATTTTCCGCCTCGCAAGGTTGCAAGGACGATTCTTTTGAATGCTTACTTAAGTTCGAGAGTAGAAAGTCCCATTCCGATATCGCACGTCTCAGCGCCACAATTTCTTTTGGTTTTCTACTGTACAAGCCTCAACACCACCACACCCTGCGAAAAGCATCTAAACCATCAAACCTGCCAAAAATACAGCAAACACACCTACACCCAAAATTTCAGCTCCAAAACCTCTCCCCGCTCCACTTGCAGCTGGACTTGAACTCGAGGCAGGAGCCGGCGAGCCACCACTGGAGCTGGTTGGAGATGGCGCCGATGACGTGGATGCAGAAGTCGAGTTCACAGCCGCAGCAGGTCCTACAATCCCACCTTGGACTTTGGTAGATGGAATCGTACTTTTGCCAATTGAATTCGACGTGTATACTTCCATGCCTTTCGAGGCTTCGGCTCTGTGGTATCGTTAGCGGATGGCCCAAGATCGAAACGAATACCCAAAACGCAAACTTACGGCGGATTAACAATTCCAACCATCCCCTTACCGCAATGGCTTGGGAAAGCACAATAATAGTAGATCGGCTTATCATCCTTGACTGTGATACTAAATGTGGTCGTATTGCCCTTCGGATCTTTCGTGGCGAATGGTCCTGACCAGAAAGAGCTGTTGGAAAGCGGTTTGCACGGCTCTTCGAAAGTTCCCTGAGCTACACTGTGTGTCAAGGGGTAGAAGTGGAATTCAATAATTTCCCCAACCGGGACTGACACGACGGAAGGCGAGAATGTTAGGGATGCATTCTCGTCGCCAACTTTGATTATGGTGGGTGAGGCGAGAGTGAGAGGCAATGCGAAGAAAACTGATAATAGGGAGAGATACATGGCGATTTCGATAGAAAGGATTCTGATAGTAACCTTTTGAAAGAACAAGTAGAATTATGAGAAAACTGAGGGCATGTGGGAAGAGATTCGTTGTTGGTTTTATATATATAAGAACCCCAACACAACGAACTTCCACTTCAAGTGGGCAGACGCTCTCTTACCTCTCTACATAGTTCCGTAAGTGTGCATCTTATCGCCCTACCTATGGCCCAATAAAGTCATCGTAAATACATCTGCAAATATGAAAGGTTTGTCAGCGTCGATCGAGTATCAGGAGTCTGGAACCCAACAATACCTGTTATTGTTTTTCTAAATATGAAATAAGCTAACATTGGGAAGAAGAAGAGCGGATCAACTAACTGAAAACCTGATAGTGGGCGTAGAAATAAATGTGAACGACAAAACATGATGTAATTGTACAGCGAGCTGCTTGAACTTCGCCTTCTGCTTCCTCTTCAGCAGCAAAGGAACCACTAAAAGAAGTTGAGATCTGTTTCTGGGATTGTGTAGAAAGACAAGGTAGATCCAATTAAAAGGTGTGAAATAACCTGGAAAATAGAAGTTTGCCAGCCAAAGCGATTACCTCATAGGGGGAAATCCCTCCACAAATGGGAGTTGTCTAGACCACCGTGATTTACAATTGTCTTCCCTTGTCCGAAGCACAGCACAGCATCAACGGCCGAGATTGTCGTTGTCTGGGTGGATTAAGCTGTGCGCATAACCCAAATTGGGAAGGTGGCTATTTACACCCAATACAGCAGTTGGAATTCATCACGTGGAAACAGCACACCTCTACTTCCCAAAAGAGACATCTAAAGCAAAAATAGCACGGCACTGTAAATCTCCGGGAGAATCAACGGTGTGTCGTGGTAGCATATTTAATCATCTTGAAAGTCAGGGCAAATTATTCCAGGCACATGTTCATTTCCTGCTGATTATCTGACAGACCCATTAGCTGACATTCATGTCTCGGCTCTCAAGCGACAACACACCATCAAAGATGATCCCTATCATGGTGCTAGCCGTGTCAGTAAACATAAATGAAATCCTCGTTCTGTATATCCGTCAAGTCATCAAATGCCTTGTCTCCTTCCGTGCCAACACCATCAGTATCATCTCCATCTGCGGCTCTTTCTTGAACATTCATCATGGATCTATCAAGGACCACTGCGGATTTACCGACTGCTACTCTGCGCTCTGCGTGCTTCTTATTGAGAAAAATGAGGTAGAGGTTTGTGAGACTGATAGGGGGTTGCTTGGTTAGTTCGTAATGAATAGAGGGGAAAAGTCAATAAGACATACACGATGAGGATGATCAGAATGATAAATAGAGCCAGGCTATTGAAAGTTAAAAATATGTTGGGCTTGAGGGTAAGGAGACGTACTTTGAGGTAAGCCCGCGTTTGTAAGCGGGTGCCTCGCCTGGGGTGTATAGGTGTGGGCCAATAATCTGTTTCTAGAGTTAGGGGAATGGCAGATAAGATTCTGTAGGGATGCTTACATTCCCGGCACTTTGACCAATAAAAATAAGGGCAGTGGTTACCTTCTTTTTTGTTTCTCCGGCAGTGTTTTGGGTTGACCATGAATAGATGAGAGGTGCTAAAGGAGTCAGTTTTAGGATCTTTAATCCATTTGATTACTAAACCTTACATATTCCAGGATATACTGAGATCTATGAATAGTTAGAAAAAGGCCACAATTTCATTAATAGGATTCTACTGACCAGATAATATCCAACCAGAAGTGGTCCTTTATGAGCCGGTTCATGTGGAATACACAATAGAACCACACAGCCAACGATGGGTGGGATACATAAAGCAATCAAAGCGGGTGCTTTTCTCTTCGTGTAAGTTGCAAATGCTGCTCCACCCATTGTTGCAATTATTTGCACTGCTCCAAATGGTATGTTTAAAAGAATTGTCTTGAAGGAGTCGAATCCAAAAGACTTGATGATCAAAGGCCCGAAGGTCGTGATGCCTCCACTTGGAATTCTGAGCGTGTTAGCAACCATATTGTGAGAGTGGAGGTTGAGAAGTTCCTACGAGATAGAAAATATCAAAGCAAACCAGAACCAACTCTTCAAATCCATCAGACTTTCAGCGACATGCTTCCATTTCCATTCAGTTGACACTACACCCATTTGATTGTCTCGAAGACGCTCTATTGCCAACAACCTGTCATCTTCGCTAATAAATCTTGCAGTGATAGGATCATCTGGCAGGTAGAGGCTGTTACGTGTCAATTTAATGGGATTAGAGAACCGATAGAAGGCAGAAAGGAGGTATTGTGGGCAATTACTCACTATACCACAATTGAAAAGACTACGGTAAGCAGTCCACATGCTAGGAATATAATCTTTCAAGCATATTAGCAGGTACATACTCAGATTCTTTGAGTATAGGAACAACGTACTTGATATGAATACATAGTATCGGAATGAATGTGACCAAGACCCCATGCGAGGAGACTGCCAACCTTTGAACCATGTTAGTTGATAATTAAAGGTAACGAATCTCAATTTCATACCATATTCGTGACACCATTCATCTATAGTATCTCGGAGTCAGCCTCATCTTTTAATGATTACTCGAAAGGCTTCAAGCGTGGCTCGAAAATAAGGCCAGCCTTATCTCTAAAACGCCTACAACAGGGAAAGTTTCCCTAAGATCTTACTTACAGCATACCAAGCAGCATTTCGATTGGTCTGCTCACTACGTCTCCACCACATTGCAGTGATAGCAAGGAAAGTTGGCCCTATTGAAGATAATTAGAATTGACATAGCTGACTGGCATTCACTTACCAACCGCCGCCTCAAAGCAGCCCAAAAACAAACGAGTCACAAGTAATCCTTTGAAGTCTTTGGCAACAGCCATACAGCTAAGCACTATGCCCCAACATAAAACCATCGTAGCCCCAAACTTTCCGGTTGGTAACTTGACCAAGAAGAATGCTATTATAGGTTGCATGACGAGTTGTGCGACATAAACAATGGACCCAAGCTGTTTTGTGCAAATTAGGAAAGCGTTAAAGTAGAATAATCTGGACTGCGATTGCGTACCCATGAGAAATCTTCTCCCTTGAGCTTAGCATCTTCTACAATTCCAAAAACACTGGCGTAAGATAATGTTGACTTGTCCAGCTGTTGTAGGAAGTAGACGGCAAGCATAGTTGGTAAGATTGTGAGATCGATTTTGCGCAAGATTCGTTTATTCTCCTCCGGGGAGACAACCACACTTTGATTTGCATTCTGGAGGTATTCAGCAGCTCTATCCTTGTGTTTGATATCCTCTTGTGGGTGCTTGGATATCGCTACATCTTCCACAGCTTCAACTTCACGTCCTTTTATGTCCATATTGCTTGCTGGTTCCCACGGATTCAAGATACTCGACCCCTGGCTCTCAAAAGCCTGGATAGACCGAAAAGCAGTGTTCTCTGTAACTTCACTGAAATGAGAGAAACCAGTTAGTAAGAGCAGGAATTTTGTAGGAAGAAATCGTGAGAAGAGGGATGAGAAGAGGGGAAGTGTCCAGCAAACAGAACGAATGAAGAGGCTCTTATCTTTCCACAGATACAAGTTACAAGGGCTATTATTACTTGTGATTGGAGCTTACGTCCCAAGAGAACGGTGAATTATGGTTGGGTCATCGTCGGCGAAAGGACCAAATCTGGGGTATCTCCCCATGGGGTCCGGGGTTGATGCCCCGCACTTGAGCTCTCCACGCCCGTCCAGTCCAACAAAGCACAACGTGACGAGGTACCCAAGCCTCCTCATCATTCCAATCCCATACAATAATGCGGCGACATCGATTTGTCATAGATCGCACGTGGCTGTTTTCACACTGTTCTTCCGACACAGAAAATCCAAGCAAGATCAACACTGGCAATATTTCAGAACTCTTCCCACGACTTTATCAATCGGTTCCTAGATCTTGCTCTCCATTAGGTCTGATATTGGTCAGTAAGCATCCAGAAATATCGTCAATGTGAGCCTCAGGAAATCAACTGAGTGTGCGGGTTAAGTCGCTTTCCCCTTCTCCACGAGGTGAATTGCTGTATAGCCAGTCGGAAGTGCCTAGGGTTTATCGAGGCGGCGTAGTACTACTAGAACCACTTTGGGTCTTTTGGGAAGTTCGATCCTCTGGATACTGGAAGCGGACGGGATAAGTGGGAATAAATTATCTAATTGATATCTTGCAACGGTTCACATTTCTTTTTGATTGTTATGCCTGTTCTGAGTAGTCAGAATAATTAATCGATCGTTCACGATAACGCCAGAAATGTCCCAGAAATGTCCCAGAATTCAACTAGAAAGAAGAAGCAATCAGAGGGTTAATCACTACGATTCTTTTGGTCCAACTTTATGCTATCGTGCCTTCTTGCGGTAGGTAGGCATTGAACAGATCTCTGTAGTTTGGAAGAAAATCAGTAACAGAGAACACGATTTTGTGGAGTAGTTGATCCATACTTCCTACGTCCCAGAAAGCTTGAATGGAATTTTAGTGGAACACAAGAATGGTAGCCTATCACATATAGGAAGAATAATCTCAAATATGGTATTTCTTTCGTCAGATATAAGACTATATCGTAACTATGCAACCCTGCTGCGTGGTACAAAGAAACCGATGCAAACACACCTATTAAACGATTCGGCTCTTTATCGAAAGTTTCCGTGGAGAGTACCGACTAACGGATAAAGATACCCGCTGGATGGTCAGGGTACTTCAAGATGATACATCATATATGTCCAGTAGAATTTTGTTGTTTGCTATCCTATGAATATTGGAATTTTGACCCCTTTTCCAAGCTTGTCCCGCCATCCCCGTCAAAACCCGCCGTGAACCGAGACTTGGCGTTCTCGGCGGAGCTTATATCCCCAGATTTCATCACGCCACTCCACTTTCACAACCCCCCCATTCTACTAGATTTATTACAGTATTGTACGAAATCAACCTTTTCCATTACGCATGACAATACGAGTCATTCTATTGATGTGTATTATGGTGACTCCCTCCACTCTACCTATGAGCGGGGAAAACGAACGAGGACTGTTGTCGCCAGCTGGCACTACCGTACTGCTGAACGAATGCATTACTCCCACGATGCTGTAGTATCTTCCACTCTCGCTTTACCTTTACCTTGTTTCGCTTCCTTTCTACATTCACTCCGGTTCTCCTAGCGTAGGTAGCAAAGTCTGTTGACTTTGAATTTCCTTCATACAAGTATCTTATAGTTTCTCTATACACTCCATTCTACAATTACGTCCTCTCTGAAAACCTGTTACATCCAAATCATGCCTCAAAACGAGTTTCTCCCCCGGCAGTACGCCCTCGCAGATTCGGAGTTGAAGACTACCAATGTCACCCTCCAGTCCACAGACTCCGACTTTCAATTTACTTTCGAAGCTCTTCAGCCAGGTCTCTTTCGAACTACCTTCTTTTCTCCCACACATCCACTGCCACCTCATCCCTCCACAGGACCACGTGCGACCGTCTTTCTGTCCGAAAAGTTCTTTGGAAATGAACCAACCTCAACATCCACCGAAGTACAGAAGAACATCGTTGTTGGAAATGTCACAGCTTCAGTCACTTGGACTGACTGTCCCATGGTCTCCATACAAATCGCCGGACAGGAGAAGCCCATTCACAAAGATCTTCAATTCCGTTCATATGTCGCAGATTCTACGGGAGTAGCACATTACACCCATTACAAAAGAGATACTCTGCACGTGGGTCTCGGCGAGAAATGTGCACCTATGGATCTATCGAACCGGCATTTCACACTGTCGGCTACAGATTCTTTCGGGTACGACATATATCGTACGGATCCACTTTACAAGCATATTCCGCTATTGATTAATGCCACGCCGGAGGGTGTTGTGGGTATTTTCTCGAGCTCCCATAGTCGTGGCACTTACGATGTTGGATCGGAAATTGATGGGTTATGGGGACATTTCAAGGTGTATCGACAAGATTATGGTGGTTTGGAAGAGTACTTGCTGATTGGAGATACGATTCAAGATGTAGTAAGGATGTATGCCAATTTGGTTGGCTACCCGCTCCTGGTACCACGTTGGGCCTTTGGGTACATAGCTGGAGGTTACAAATATGCCGCTATGGACGAGCCACGAGCTGCAGATGTCCTGTACGAGTTTGCGGAGAAATTGAAGAAACACGATATTCCTTGCAACGCCCTCCAACTTTCTTCTGGGTATTCCATCGCAGCTACTGAGCCAAAAGTACGCAATGTCTTCACATGGAACCGTCATAGGTTCCCTGACCCAGAGGAGTTTCTGGCAAAGTATCATCACGAAGGCATCCGAATTATTGCAAACATCAAACCATATGTTCTTGCGACACATCCTGACTATCAGAAGCTCGTGGATGGGAAGGCTTTGTTCACAAACCCACGAACAAAGCAGTCAGCTGTTGCACGTCTGTGGAGTGCTGGTGGAGGTGAAAGTGGAGAAGGTGGCCATATTGATTTCACTTCTGATTTGGGGTTCAAGTGGTGGTTCGAGGGAGTAAAGTCCCTCCGAACTGCAGGAGTGGAAGGAATTTGGAATGACAACAATGAGTACACCATCACCGATGACCAGTGGCAATGTTCTCTACAGCACGACAAAGACACCCCAATCGAAGGTGTAGGAGATCACATTGGAATTTGGGGAAGAGCACTCCACACTGAACTCATGGGTCAATCTTCACATGACGCTCTCCTGGATCTGGAACCAAATGTTCGTCCTTTTGTTCTCACTCGCTCGGCTACAGCTGGGACTATGCGTTACGCTGCGAGCTCGTGGGGTGGCGATAATGTTACGAGCTGGGATAGTATGAAAGGCTCCAATTCGTTATCTTTGAACGCAGGTATGAGCTTAATACATGTAAGTTTTCCTTGTTGCATCACCCTGCTCATTCAGGAAATAGCAATCTAACAAAATCTAGTGCTATGGCCACGATATCGGCGGTTTTGAAGGTCCACAACCGACCCCTGAATTGCTCCTCAGATGGATTCAACTTGGCTGCCACAGCCCCCGCTTCGCAATCAACTGTTTCAAGACTGACGACAATGATAACACCATCGGTGGCGTCATCGAGCCCTGGATGTACCCCGAGATCACACCTTTAATCCGTGCTGCAATCAAGAGGCGGTATGAGATGATTCCTTACCTATATACCCTTATGCTGCAATCACATCTTACAGCTGTCCCCCCACAGCGCTGGATAGGTTCTGGATATGAATCCGACCCCGAGGTGTGGTGTGAAGCATTGAAAGCTGGAGAAAAGCAGTATTGGCTAGGAGATTCATTATTGGTTGGTGGCGTTTATGAACCAGGTATCTCGTCTGCGAAAGTCTACCTTCCAACAAAAGGGAATGGGGACGAGGGTTATATGAATATCACTAATCCATTTGGGTACCATGCCGCTGGACAATGGCTTACCATCTCTTCCGAGTGGAAAGAAAGTATTCCTATTCTCACACGTATCGGATCTGGGATTCCTGTTGGCAAAAGTGTACAAACCCGTTCTCCGGGCGATGAGAGATTTCCTTCACCAAACGCAGTCGAAGATGATTGGAGGGCTGTGGAAATCTTCCCTCCCAGAGGAAAGTCTATTAAGGAGTATGAGTATGTCTGGTTCGAGGATGATGGCATTTCCCAGAAACCCGAAATTTCAAAGTTCGTACTCAGGTACTCTTCGACGGATGACGTGGTTACTGTTTCATTTGAGAAAGATGGAAAGTACGAGGCTGTTTGGAAAGAATTGAGGGTTATTCTGCCGGTTAGAGATCAAAGAGAGGTTTTCTTGGCAGGAGGAAATAAAATGGCGAAGAGGGAGGAAGAGAGCAGAGGAAGAGCTGTTTGGCTTCTTTCTTAATAATGGTACCGGCTCAAGGGGTTCCGACAGTAAGAAGTGACACCTCACGAGTTAGTGTCATATATCGCACTCCAATACTGACCTAGTCAAAAAATAAAGGCTCACTCAGATTGGGGTACTTGGTCACAGCTCAACTCTATGGTAATTCAGTAGCTCGATAACCAGCTTAAAGCAAAGGATATTTGTTATCTGACTAGATCACTATCCTTGATAATGAGTAGCTCATCCTCATCTTCATTCTCATATGTCTCACGACTTAGAAGCTTACCTCTTTCTCCACTCGCTAGTTCTCGCACAAGTCCATCCGTTGTAAAAAGCACTTTTACAACTTTGTCTTTCCCGGAAGCCTCCTTGACTGCTTTCAACAAAATACTGACCAGGCTTCGAACGCTCTTTTGAACGAGTGGGCTATACTCCCGTCCATCAAAAAGCTGAAGCCCATCGATGATAAAAAACTGAAGTGATGGTCCAACAGCGACCAGGTCAGCGAAAAGCTCTATGGCGGCTGGCAAGGTTGATACGTCGAGATCCTTATTCAAGATCTGAAACCGTGCCGATGCGAAATCGGTGTCAATGAGCTCCGGCTCAAGCTTCTCCAACGTAGTTGCAGCTTGGTAAATCAGTCCGTATATCACTTTGAGTAGCTCTTTCTCTCGGTCCCAGGGTCTTTTGTACTGACAAAACTCTACCACTACTGGAATGCCGACGCGTCGCAAATTTCCTAGCATAAAGGCAGATGTGAGGGTGCTTTGAGTGGGGTAAGAAAGGCCATATGGCCCTTCAATCCATAGTGCTTCTGAGTCTGGATTCGTGACCCATTTGTGGAGTCGTATCGAGATTTCTGTGTTTACAGCGATGGATCGGCTGAGCTCTACCAATCTATTGACATCTTGCGGGGTTTGCAAGTACTGCTTCAGGGGCTCCACATCGGCCAAAATACTTTCTTGTGACCAAGAAGGACCAGGGTTCGCGAAGGTCTCCTCCGTAATCGAGCCCATCATTACCCCCGGGCGCGGTGGAGGTCCCATAATTCCGTCATTAGTTGTATCTTTCAGGATATCCCTTACAACATTGGGTGGCAGCTGTTGCTGCACTAAGGCAGACAAGAACGCATTTTCCATTGCCATCCTTTCTTGCGTCTTTCTCATCCTCGCCTGCTCCATGAGGCTCGCTTCCATCATTGCGCCAAGAGCTTCTAGCTTCCGTAGACTGTTCTCACTCTTTCTCCTCGTATCTTCTTCTTTGATCTTTCTTGTATATCCACCTAATTTCTTCAAAGTGTCCTGAACGTTCTTGAGAAAGCTGTCGCCAAGTGATTTTGCGATGCGACGCCAAGACGATGAATACCATTGTTGCATCACGATGACCAAAAATCCGAACAGGTCGTAGTAGAAGAGAGTGATGTGGTATTTGATGTACATGGAGTTTGGATGATCTTTGACCACGAAGTAGAATGCTCGGACATGATCCGAAATCTCGTCAAAGCCATCAGACATCTCGGTCGCTATTTTCTCGTGGGTCACTGTAGCCTGGATTTCGATGTTAGCTAGTCAATACAAATGATCTTGGAGAGAACAGTGTCATCTGGCGAGAGCCGTAAGGTGCGCGGTTTAGAGTATAAAACAATTAAATGTCTAACCTTTACAATAGCGGTGAGTGAACCTGTAAATATTGAGGTATACTTATCACCAGTAGGCAGAAGATCAAATAGGTAGTGATACTTGTCAAGGCATGAGACACTCCTATTTAAGAATGTCTTGGTTTTGCCTAGGTTTGATTCTTTCTTTTGTTGTAATTGACTTTCGGCTTCCTTGATAGCATCTCGTAGTACACTCATGTCTGGTTCCGAAGTTGTCTCGATTTTATCCACCTCTGAGAGCTTGAGTTTTGATTGGAACTTATACCAGTGTAGTTTGACTTCTTCGCTTTTTGACTCTAGCTCGCTTAATTTGGCGTTATATATAGATTCGTAGCTTTTGAATGTCAGAAAAAGATCTGTTTTTATGGATAGTTTATTTCCAGAAAAACGAGGATGGCGAGATAGTTTAAGAGGGGTCTTTCTGCCTCTTTGCAACAATGCAGGCCGATATGCTGATAATAAATGAATGAAAAATATGAAACCCGTCTATGAGAAGCCACTACAACGCCGATGAACAATTACTATCTGGCATGAAACAACGGCTCAAAATGACGGTTCAAAATATGATACGGGAAAAGCTCACAATTTGGGATCTGTGCCATCTTCCCCAAACATCCCCTTCATAGCCTCATCAATATAGTATTTCCCCTTATGTTGACGCTCTGCCTCTGAATCTACTTTCACAGCCAATCCTTGCGACAAAGGCTCGTTTGGTAGCTCATCTCTGATGCGCTCACTATATCTCCTCACAAGGAAGAAATTCTCAGCATTTTCCTCGCGAGAGGTAGTTTCCGCCATCTCTGGTAGAATTTGAGTATCAAAATCGATAATCAGAGACAATAAGGGCGATGAATATGATAGTGGTAGTAAAATTGGGATATGAGGATCCTTTGGATTTTGAAGGAGCAATTACTGTAATTTTTGCCTCCTCTCGATCATGCTACACGGGCGCGGTGGTGTGGCACGTAAGCTGCTGCCAAATGGCCCCCAACTCGTCCGTTTCCTTATCGGGAATCAGCCCCGATGCTACATAATCATGGGATCCACAAAAGCCATTCTTTAGTCGGGAAACAAGGTAACATTACAAGGGTAAGATTAGTATGGATCCTAGTGATCGGAAGGATTTTGGGGGCTAGCTCGGATACATTTTGACACTCGTGGCGGCGCAGAGCTGATGCTTATTAACAATCCAAAAAACCTTGAGCTTTTTTCAATTTCGTTCTGCGATATTTTGCACTATTCAACAGCGTTCTTCATATAAAACCAGATTTGTGCCAACGATAGCTACCAGTTTATGAACCAAGTTATGGCGGAAAGAATTAGCGCATTTCGCATGGAAGTCTCCGACCTTGGTCCAATACTCACTCCTCAGAAGGTACGAAGCAACGCAGACTTACCCAAATCATTTAAGCAGCAAGATTCCTACAATTCCGTTATATCCAGTGAAACTTTGCCCAGCGCAACGGACACCCCAGCTTCTTCAATGTCTGGTGCGGAAACGCCAGTGGTCGAGAAAGTAGCAGAGGCTCAAATAGCACCGAAAAGTGTGAATGTTAAATATTCACTCGAAGTTTTTGACGATTCGAAAACGTACGTGATTCTTTATTTTTGTTACAACTCTTTTTGAGGTCAATGTTCGGATGAAAAACACGCAAATGTGCGAGTTCTTTCATGCGTGGCTCTTTGGGTTGTTTCTACGACGAAAGCTAACTTCGAACTTCAGTGAATGGAGCCGAGTAACTCAGCATGACGAAGCCTTTGATTTGAGTCAAGTCACTCGAGGAGAGAAGAAGGAAAATAGCCCCAAACAAATTTCTCCCATGGTATTTGAAATAATTACCCAAGCAAATGGCTATGATAAACGAACTCGGAAGTTTAATCCTGAAGGGGTTACAGAAAATGCCCCTGCTCCCCCATCAGCGGTGGAACCAGAACTACCACCTTTAAAACTCAATGACCTAATCGTCACCGAGATCATTGAGACGAGAATGGAAATCCACTCAGATCACCTGATAGACGTGATCAGGGAGGTTGTCGACTATTATCCATCGTAAGAGTTCTCGCTTGCTTTCCCCCTTGATATTTTACACTACTCGCATACTGCATATGCTTTCCTGAAATTACTCTCATCAAGTTGAGAAAGTCAGTATTGGCTTTGAATCTACTGCGAGGTTTTCTCCGCTGGCCACAGACAAATAAAGACGGCTTGGCTGAATTTCCAAGGTTGAGCATGTCGAATACACTCTGACCTAAGCCACAGTCAAAACCTTGCTGGTGATATTGTTATTATACAAGAGCCTTACTGGGTTCTGCTTCACCATGAGAAAGAACTACGAAAAGTTGAGACACGACTCTCATCGGTTCCCAATACCTCCGACGATGAAAAAGCCCAAGCAGAACACCTCCATATCTTGCTTGAATTCATCCGACCGCATCTTGAGCGCATCGTTCCCCCGATTGAGCGTCGTTTGCAAAAAAAGGTCCCTACGGTGACTTTTGAAGCGTTGTGGTATCTACTCAAGCCTGGCACACTTGCTTACTGCCAATTTGACGGTCATTGGATTGGCTGCGTAATCATGCATTTGAAGAACAAATTCAAGCAGGGTGAAAAGAAAGTGGACAGATTGAATGTTCGTGTTTGGTTTCTCGACTTTTTCCTCAACAAACTCAACCGCGCCTGGACGAGATCTGACCGAGATCCTTCACGGAAAACAAAACATGCAATCCAACAATTCGACGGCGAGGAGAACGTCACGAATTTGCATATAATTCCTAGAGAGTACTGGGATGCCATCGACAAAGGGGCGAGGCGAGAGTCGTTTGAGGCTCGTGGATTGAAAAAGATTACACTGCTTCAAAGTGGACATCAGCAGATGGCACACGATGGCATGTCTTTAGAAAAGGAGAGGCGAGTTGTAGGTACCATATTTATGCTTTCTCCCTCTTTCAAAATATTCACACACGCAAGCTGCCGTCATAAATGACTTCGAAGAAAGAGCCATCTTTCCTCCAGACTTCAAAATGAAGATCAAGAAGAAGGAGCCCATACCAAGTTCCCGATGCTGACATAAATATAGTATGACGGCTCTGTCATTGTTGATGACCTTCAAAACATCCAAGTGTCATATACAATTGACCATGTCTGGACATTTCCTGCAAGTGGTGTAGCCGATCTATTGGACGACAAGTGGATACGCAAGGTGGAATCGGATTCAACTTCACTTATCTCCAAACTCGCGAAGTTACTAGAGATGGAGAACGATGATCCAAAAAATCTCACGAAAGACCAATGCTTCTTGATGAGTCCAGATGTCCCTTGCTTTGCATTGGATAACAAATCGTGGAGTGAGTCTAGATTTTCGTCTGTCAGGTGGACAATCTCCCAATCTCAGTTTTGTTTTCAATTTCCGCTCGATTAAACTTGCTGTTCGAACTCCACTCGAATTAGAACTGCCTGATAAACTTTAGAGCTTATCACGCAAAATTCGAATAAAGATCCCTGCTCCATGTGTTCGTGAGGACTCGCATGAATGAGGCCAATATAGCTGACCCTCGCAGTGTCAACTCATATCGATTGTTTACATGAGATAGAGGAGAGTACAGCCCCAACTAAATTGGTCATGGAGGAAACACATCTCAAACTCATCAAATCCCTGGCTGATAGCCAAACAAGTTCAAAGTCGGCATGGGCTGCAGACTCCATCAAGAATAAGGGGAAAGGTGTGATTATTCTTCTCCATGGACCACCAGGCGTGGGCAAAACATACTCGGTAGAATGTACAGCGGTCGCTACAAAGCGACCTCTTCTTGCTCTGACCATTGCGGATATTGGTACCAAAGAGGACAGTATAGAAAGCGAGCTTACGTCCTGGTTTTATCTTGCGGAACGGTGGAAAGCAGTCCTGTTGATTGACGAAGCGGACATTTTCCTTGAACGACGGAAGCATACTGATCTTGCTCGAAATGGAATTGTCTCGGGTGAGTAAATCTATCTTTCTCTTCGTCTCCGAGGTCGTATTAACGCGACTTTCGGTAGCTTTCCTCCGAAAGATGGAGTACTTCAGCGGTCTGCTCTTCTTGACCACCAATCGTGTCGGTCATATAGACGAAGCTTTCATGTCTCGTGTTCACGTTGTGATTGGCTTCCCACAACTTGACGATATTAAACGCCGTGAGATATGGCAAGGTTTCCTCGACAAAATGAAAACCGAAACTGGAGGTAAAATCCGACTTACCGCTTCAGCAAAAACGTACATCATGCAGAGTTGGGAGGATTTAAACATAAAACTGAATGGCCGAGAGATTCGGAATGCGCTGCAAACTGCTATTGCGTTGGCAGAGTTTGAGGCGAAAGAGGACTCAGATTACAGCGACGATGAAGTAATAAAGGTTGAGAAGGATCATTTTGAAAGGGTTCTGTCGATGAGTCGCTCTTTCCGAACTTACCTCGATTCTATCAAAAGCGATACCGTGGAGAAACGAGCTCAAAATCTGTATGGACGAAATGATTATGACGAAGTTTCGGATGACCACCTTGGGCGGTGAGTAGGGTTCTGTGGAGATACCCAGCAAGTAAAGGTCTTCTGATATTAGAGCATGAATTTCTATAAACAGTTTGCACAAACATAGAATTTGAAAGATATAGAGCTATTTTATGGTCTTCTTATGGAGCCAATTCACTTCCATGGGTTGATTCATAGACAAGGTCATCCCATGAAACATAGACCTTTTTCTTTGGAAATCCTCTGTGATGGAACACTTCCCTGTTCTAAACCAGTCTCGTTGCTGAGGCTCGTGTCTTTGCTTCCGCTCAGTCAGTGACGTCCTATAAGACGCCCCATTTTCCCCTAGCTAGCTAGGCATCATTATTTTACGTATATCCTGACAGTGCCTTGTTAGCCATCTAATGATAATCCGCAATTTCCAAGGACCAGAACTTGTCTTTATAACGATCCCTCCTCAGGTGTGCTTATTATCAAGTGTCACGGGCTCCAGGCGCCATGAAGCGAACAAACAACGGACCCCACTTCTTTACATGTAAGACTTACCCGTACACACGAGCGCGGCTCTCACCACTTCAACCCTTGCAGGACGCACCTTTGAATTGACTAAAATCTGCCTTGCAGTATTAATTCCATATCATGAGACAAAAGAGATCATACACCACATACACGAAGGCCTTCTTTTTCCACGAAGCAAGCCGACTCCACTCGGATTACTTTGAAAGGTCGGGCCCCCCTGCGAACTGGCAGATATACCTCCGTATACAAACTGAATATTAAACACACATAGAATACATGAACAGATTTTCGTTTCGGGAATGTTTAGAACCAATCGTGAAGCATAGATATGCACCCGTCCCATCTAACCTCGGGACCTGTTTTTTACTAGCGCTTGGGAAAGCGACATATCACATCTTTTAGGGACCGCCACTCCTTCTTTGTCGTCTTATACCATTCTGCGTGACCATCTTTCATTCGTTCAGGATAGACATATTAGTTGATAAAATAAATTAGAGTGGATATATATCCCTTCCAGAGTACCGAGAATCGTCAAGGACAAAACAGGAGACTGTCAGAATAAGCTGTGTGAATAGTGGATAGATTAAAAGAAGCTAGCTAAAGCGGAAAGGAGTACTCTAATATAGGAGCTCTCCTGTACCATGAATCCTTCCTGAATGATACTAGCGTCTTCCTGACAAGGCTAGCGTGGATCATATGGATCCGTATCGAAAGTACAGGGAGTCTCGCTAAGCAAGAGTCACATGCTAAACAACAAAGGGGGTAGACTCCGGCTCTAGCACGTTCCGCAACAATCGAGGCACAAAAAAGAACATGTACTCAAAGTGAATATGAGTGGATACGATAACATGGTTGAATTAAGGCTCAAAATCTGGGAAACGCTGCCTAATTAGTAAATCAACTTAAATTCTACGGGGAGGATTTTATAAAAGTAGATACTTCTACTCTAGTTTTTCCTACGCTTTAAGTACACGTTTTTTTATTTACATCTCGATACTCTAGAAGGGATTTTAATCCTAAAACATATTAGTAGAACTAGTCTATATACTTATTTAAGATAGACTTATATTATAACTAGGAATATACGATTTAGAAATTATTAGTTTAGATTAGAACCTAGTGTACCTATTTAGCTTAGATTAGTACGTGAAAAGAATTCGCTCTATTATAATAATAAGAGTATTATCTTTCGCATTTTATATAGTTATTCTAATATAGTTCTCGGTTAATTCCTAGTTTTAGGTAAATCTACTCGAGTATTAGTAAAGAGTTCTACTTAACCTTCTACTTTACTTATTTAGTATTCTAAAGGTTTTACTTACTTAAAGATATTCTATAAAAGCCTATCTTTACTATTAGCTACTTATATATACTCATATTCTTTATATTCTAATAGTATTTTATTTATCTTTAAAGACTCTTTATTTCTAAACTTCGAAATTAATAGATTAATTCTTTAGAGATTAACTTTCTATTTAAAGAGAGAAGCGAAATAGTTTTTTATATAAGTCCTTTATTTACTTTCTCTTTTCTTAAAGAGCAAGAAGAATAACGTAATAAAAGTAGATTATTAAAACTATTTTATATAGAAAAGTTTTAAAATAAAAGAAGGGTTTAATAAAATCATCTAATTCTTTGAATTATTTAAAATAAGTAGAATAATAAAGAACTAGAAGGAACTTATTAAATAACGTAAGATATATTTAAGCTATAATATAGAAGTATAGTTTACTTAAGTAGAATAAGTTATTACTCTTTTCTATTAAAGAGAGATTAATATATATTAAGAGAGGTCTATTAATTAAAGTAATTTATATTAAAGATAATTTTATAGAAACGAGTTATATTAGTAGTATATATTTCTTTTATTCTTTAGAATACTTAGATTTATAAAGAAATAAAATAGAACTTACGTTATTAATTAGAGTGGAATATTCTACTACTTACTTATTACCTATTTAGGTAAAAGATAAACATTAGATATTCGTATTTCTATAAACCTTTTACCTAGGTATTACTATAACCTACTAGTACGATTAATTAAATAAAAACATCATATCTTCTCTATTAAAACATAATCACGATAAACAGCTTGTTACAAGGCATAGTACTTGTTTAATTACATATATTAACCAACCTGAGTCTTCGAAAATACATGCGTTCTATATAGGAAGGAATCACTAATTACTAACCGAATTCCCGAACAAATCATTATCATCCTCATCGACAATTCCTGCGAAAACCCCCGATTTATCATCCCTCGCAGCCTGTAACAAAGATTCCCTGATTCTCTTACTCCCAAACACCTTTGCAGTGATGTTAACATCCTTCCTCGCCGGCAAAGCCAGGTCCAGGGCAAAAACTGAATCCTTGAACGGGCTCAAATGTTCCAAGATTTTCTCAAATGTAGTCTCACTCCATTTCCGTCCATCTATGAGCTGATACTTCCCTTTGAGAGCTGTCAGCTCTCTCTGAGCTTGCAAATTATCTGGCAGAGAGGTTGGATTGTACAGTGGCGGTAACAAAGTATAGTCCTCACTCTCTCCAAAGGTCATCCTTCCCGAAAACCTATCTGCCCCATACTCCTTAACGAGTCCTCTATGAAAGTTTTCTCTGACCAGGGTCAGGTTTCTAAGAGACTCAAAACAACGCAGGAACATTAAAGTTTCGCCAATGTCTTCCGACCAGTAATTTTCTGGTACGTGAATAGCAACGTTGCGAAACTTCTTCCTTTGATCAATCATACTCAAAGTCAGTAGCGAGTTCACGTGGTTGATGTAGAGCGTGTCAATGTCATAATTGAAGTAGATCCGTCTTCTTTTCCACGTCGGTGAAATTGATTCGTACTTCTTCGTTGCGATATCGCGAGACTCGTAACAAGTGTGAAAAAGGGCCGGAACAGGGTTGGCGCTTCTCATGTAAAAGTCTTTCCATCCACGTTTATCGGCCTCTTTCCAATTGATGTAGGGAAGTACGTTCCGTGGAACTGCGACAGCAAATTCCCAAATTAGAGTTCGCAATTCTGGAGGAAGATCCCTGAATTTATGGAATTCTGTTGTTGTAGCGGGGATGGCATTTGGTTCTTCCGTGGGAGTTGATGCTGCTGGAACGTCCATTGACGTATCTTCTGAAGGATGTACGATTGATATTGGCGATGAGGATGCAATTCGTGGGCGCTTGGTGCTTCCTCCCGCATCTTCGTTCTCGATTGTATCCAATTTTCGCTTTGATTGAGAGCGTGATTTGTGATTTGGCCGGAGACCAGACATTGACACGGGAGCTGGATGGGCATGCTCGTTGTCGGATAAGGGGGTTTTCGCTGTATGAGAGGAGGTCTTTCGGCGTTTGGAAGGTCCTTCTTCAAGGTTATCGGCAATAACTCGCTCCCTCGTCTTTCTCTTTGCTGGCTGTGGGTGCCGTTGGGGTTTCTCTGCTTCGTTGATGGGCGTCGTTGTTTTGGTGTGAGCCGAAACCTCGCTTAGTGAATTTGTGGTCTTGGCACTCATCGCAACCGGGAAACTTCTGCTGTTGCTAGCCCCCCGATTTCTACCCAAAGCAGCAATATGAGGAGTGTGTGGAGCATGAATGGCGTAATATGATGAAGGTATGGTTGCCGCGGCTTGTTCCCGCTTCTTTCTCATTCTTAGAATCGCCGGAGATGGCTTGGACGACGCCGTGAAGCGAGGACGGTCCGGATCGCGCTTCTTCGCGACTTGCTTTGGAGGCTCAATTGCAGCTGCAGTCGGTAGGAAGTAGTTCGTGGGAACGAGACCTGCGGGTGGGACTGTGATATCTGTGGTGCGTGATTTTCGTTGCGACATGGCGACGGAGGACTGGGTGTGTGGTGTTTTTGTAGATGGAGCTCGCGACTTATTCTTCAAAGCGTTCGAAATAGGTCTTTGGCTTGTGGAATGTGCGAGGGACTTGGCTGCTCGATTTTGTTGAGTGGAAGAAGGTTGCAGTGCTGTGGTGGGTTGCACGTTCGAGGGTTGAAGAGGGGTAGCTGTCGAGGTGGTTGAGGTTTTTTGGCGCTTAGTATTGTCGTCGGACTTGGAGTGCCATTGTGTACCGAGAATACCAGCCTCCTCAGCCTTTCTTTTTTGTGCGCCGCCTCGTCTCGTCGGGCTCGGTTGAGGGGTTGCCCGTGTATTGTCCGGGCGGTTGTTCATGATGAATTGGTTGACTGGAATTATGGAGTTGGAGGTAAAGCAGGTTGACCAAGCGAATATGTCCAGCTTGATGGAAGGGTTTGCGTATTCTTTATACGTCTATTGCAATGTAGACTGATATTTCGTGAGTGTATCCAGTAGTGTACAATACGTAGACGATATGTTGAAGGTCGTGGTTGATGTCAGTTGATGAGAAGTGTGCGACGAAGATTTGGTTAGAGGAAGAGTTTGGTCCGCGCTCGAGTTAGATTTAAGGACCCGTCGGCAGATTCTCGGACGAGAAAGCTGTAACTACGCAAGTTGGCAGTGAATTGATGTTCTGGAGTAATGTGAGTGAAGGCTAGGATACATGAACGAATACAAAAGGAGAGTGAATATTTGATACAAACTATAACCTGGCATTCTTTTAATCAATCAATCATAATAGAACAATAAGTTGTTCATCTACATGTATACTTACAAATGTGAACCTACTATTTATTACATATGGTTAGTCATTTATTGAAGTCTTGGAAAAGCTTAGCAACTCAAGGTGGAAGTAATATTACTATTATTCTACACAGAATCCTATGTATTATTTACACTCCATTTCCCAAGACTGTATAACAAACCACGTTCCTCAGACTTTCTCTTCTATTTTACATTTCTATACTACCAGGGTATTACTAGGAGCATACAAGAACAGTTCCAGAATCCAGTTAAGAATAATCGCAACGAGTAAAAGAGATCTAAAGGCTAGCTAATATTGATACTTAACGAGAGTCTATACCATTCCTGATTAGCAGCGTATAAAATGAGTAGAGTAGAGTAGAGTAGTAGCACCTACTCTACTCTACTCAAGGGTTTAAAAGCCCTACTCAACTCAACTTAAGTACTTAGCGCCAAGTACTTAAGTTACTTAAGTAGTACTTAAGTATTTCGGGGTTTTGCCGGGCCGAGTCGCCGTAGCACGCTAGCAACCCCGGGTATATCGCCGATCGCTAGTAATCGGTCCGCCTACTCGGAATTAGCCAAGTCAAGCGCTCCTAGGGAACGGTTATTTAGTAAGGGAGCTAATATTATATTTAAGAATAGGAAGAAGATATTAAAGGAGACTTTTCTAGATGAGGATAAACAGGTTAAAAGGGAACCGTCCTTTAAAATTAATTATTTTGTACTTTAGTCACGTTTTTACTATAATTACCTACTTAAGTACTACTTGATAACTACTCAACTCAACTCTACTTAAGTAGTACTCAAGTAGTACTTAATTAGTTGATTAGTTTGTTCATACGCTGCTGATTAGACAACTCCTACTCCACGCTACATCCACTAAGCGAGGCACCACTATCACCAACCCTTATCAACTGATCGGAACCCTCACATATACCATCTAAACTATACCGCAATCTACAAAAGTAACATTCATTATATCAACAAGAAAACAAATCAAGGCTTAGATCTCTTGATCCCTTCCAGAGCATGGAGCTCTAGGTATACTCCGATACTTATACACCTAAAGTGGATACCGAGTGTCCACTTCTATAATATCTTCCCTATAAAACAAAGCAGTCTAGCCAAGCAGGCCATATCTCTAACATTTCGAGCTCTCAGCTCTACTGTCTACCACTAGCATATTCCCCGAAAGGCGCTATTCCTATTCCAGACACTCCCAGGCCGACAGACAGATCCTACATTAGAGCCCTGCTCGCCCCTTAGCTAGCTTCTCTGTATTCCAGCTTTCCATTCCACATTGTGCCCTCGTCTTCTGACAGAGGCCTTGATTAGGGATTCGCAAAAGTCAGTACAATAGTCATGAACGCATGTGGGTAGGACGATAATAGATGTCACTATATGATATCCAGAGACTTTAAGTAGCTAGAAATCTGTGATAATTTGGCAAAGGCCTTTTTCTCCTGAGCGCCCTCCGTAAAGTAGCTCCAAAAGCTTCTTTGATGGCGCTATATCCTTCCCACCTTTCTCATTCAGACAATGCACACCGCACTTTGTTCGTGAAGGAAGTCTATATATCTAGTGCTTTTCGTATTATTATCGTATCGATTAAGTAGAAGTAGAAGTAGTTACCTACTTATACTTATTCGGATCTGTTTTATATACTTATTTAGTATAATATTCTAACAAGACAAAGAAAAATACAAATCCCTCTATGAACCTAAGGATTTTAGATATTTAGAGCAGGATGAAAAGATTACCCGGTAGTATTATTAGTTTACTATACAGTACTGCCTCACGTTACTAAGCGAGATGCCTCCTCCCTACTACCTACGAGAGATAGGTAAGAAATCGTAGATAAAAAAGTATCGGTGGAGAGGGTTCATACCGTGTGATACAATCACAGATTCACAAGAAAAAACAAGACCCACGAGTCGCTGTGGAGAAAATCCTTGACAATCATTAAAACTACAAACGCTACATGGTATCCCATCAACGACATTTCCAAGCATAATTTTGAATTTCCTACATTGTCGCAGCTTCATCAATCATAAGTCATTACAATTCATCATCTGATTCTGTCTCCGAGCCATCAACCACGGGTTTCGTCGATGTTTTAGCGACCGGCTTGGGAGCACCAGGTTTCCTCTGGAAAGGAAGTTCTCTCTTGGGCGGGAGAACGAAATCTTCAGGTGGGGCAACGGCTGGGGTGGATTCTTTGGAGAGGATGTCTTGGTTGATGGTTCTACTTGATGGTGGAGGCGGGTCAACATCATCCGAGGCTTCTGATGCTGTTGAAGGTTCTGGTGTCTGCCTATCCTCCATATCAGAACTTTTCTCGGAATTGGCTTCATCGACTTCCATCTTCTCAAATCCATCATCTGAATCACTTTCTACCACTACTTCCTTCACTTTGCGTTTTCTTGCTCGTGAGGGGCCAGTTGAACGTGATCGGCTGTTTCTTCGTGGTGCCTCTACTTCTTCCAGTCGTACTGGGTCGATGGTGGAACCTGCTAATAGACGTTGCTGGTCTCTGATCTTGAGTTTCTTCTCATTCAGCAATAGAGAGAATTTCTCCAAAAGGGCATTGTCATGCTGCTCCTTGAGGGTTACCAGCTCGGCTAGACTCTCTTCGAGTTTCTTGATTTGGGCATCTTTTTCACCTAGACTGGCGTGAAGAGCATGCAGCTCATGACTCGATTGGTCCCTGGAGGTGATGACGGTACCACACCAATCGAACAGTGATATTTCCACGCTTTCAGGATCCTTTGCCTTCATCGGGATCTGTCCAAGTTTTTGCTAAGAATGGAGTCAGTATGTGATATTGAAACGTCTAACTTGCGGGGGTCGTGTGATGACTTACGGTAATTCCTTCGACGCGGCGTTGGATTGTGATCGTGAGTGACTTGGCTTTCTTTTCCACCTTGGCGGAGAGTTCCACATCCTTCATCACGGCCTCGTTTGCGGGCGTGACTCCACGTAGGACGGACAGGAGAATATCCTCCCATTCATCTTGTGTACAACTGTCCAGTTTTAGGGCTGATATATCCGAGTGCTTTACTAGATGAAAGGGAGATTAGTTGCTGTGTTACGCATGAGATATATTGAGGGCGGGGGATGAGGCCAAGGAGTGGCCCTTCCGGACGATCATTTGGGGATCCTTACATTCAACGACGAACACATGCTCCTCTTCGGTCCCAATCAACTTGAGGTCGAGCTTACGACGACCGGTCGAGGAGACATGGAGAAGGACAAACTCGGCGTCTTGGTGGGTGTGATCCGGATGGGGAATGCGGCGGACGGTGGTGAAGACTGGGACTGGATCCGGATCCATGGTTGATACACCACCACACACGACACCATCCCACGCTGTGCGGTGCTTTGGTGTGATGTGCTGTGACGCTGTCGGGAAATTTATGAAACACGATCACAAGAAGTGGTTGATTTAAGATTTCATGGCCCTTGATGCGAGGGGAATTGAGTACAGTAGTTTTGGCTGAGGGACGGTAAGGTGTGTGCAGTGCCGTGGTGTTGATATATCATTTCGGATTTAGGCAGCAAGGGCGCAAGGTGTTGGACGGCGCGAAACAAACGCGGGAAGGCGCGTGGTGGAGAGGGAAAGCGGCACTGATGCCTTGATACCTCTGGACTCATCTTCCTCGACACAAACAGGTCGAAAGAATTGGGATGAACACAAGTATGATTGAGTGCTATACTACAGTTTGCTAATACTCAGGTTCACGTAGGAGGTAGAGGATATATTATTTGGGTTAAACAGCCCCTAGGGCACTTATAAGGCTATTTATACCTTAACAAGTGGAGCCTAGGCTACTAAGCGCTTAATTAAGGCCTATCTTACTATCTAAAACTAGTAGCTAGCTTAGGGATAGTAAAAGGTTAATAAGAAACTACTCCTTACGAGCTTATAATAATAATTAGTAGATTTATTATTATTATAAATAAGTAATCGAATAAATTAAATAATATATATAAGCTTACTTAGTTACCCTCGATATATAAAATATATCCTTTACTAATACTTAGGTTTACATAAGAGGTAAAGGATATATTATTTAGGTTAAATAGCCCCTAGGGTACTTATAAGGCTATTTATACCTTAATAAGTAGAGCCTAGGCTACTAGATAAAGGCTATACCTAAATAATATATATAATTTATTTATTTATTTATTTATTTCTATTTAACGTCCGGCGGATACTAACACCTAAAGGCTAGCTCCTAGGTAATTCCTAGACAGGACAAAGGACGCTAGGGGGGAAAATCCCCCCTAGGCTACAGGGGTCGCAAATA